>JAJONR010002519.1:2500-54634 GCA_029582245.1 Solanum etuberosum | reverse complement strand
TATACTAGATACATTAAATAAATAATTGTTGCCCATAAGATGTTAGATTTGAGATCGATACATTACCGTGTGGTAGTTGCTATGTAATTGATACATTTGGTATAAATTCGAATTTACGTATCATATCTAAAAAAATAGTGCATGATACATTACTATTTATGTATCTCGTTTAATGATAAGTATTGTATTTATACTAGATACATTAAATAAGTAATTGTTGCGCATAAGATGTTAGATTTAAGATCGATACATTACCGTGTGGTAGTTGCTATGTAATTGACACATTTAGTATAAATTCGAATTTACGTATCATATCTAAAAAAATAGTGCATGATACATTACTATTTATGTATCTCGTTTAAATTGATAAGTATTGTATTGTTATGGGATACATTAAACATGTAATTGTTGCCCATAAGTTGTTTGGTTTGAGATCGATACATGTAGTATAAATTAGTATTTATGTATCATGCCCGTATAATTTGACGTAGCTATGTATCATATACAAAAAAAATTATGAATATGATAAACAATGATTTAGTTATAAAATAGTACTGCACATACATAACAAACATATGATACATAGTCAATAAATTGAGCCTATTGTTCGTGTTTTTCTATAAAAAAAAATGAAAATTAAAAAAATAATAGTAAACGAAATCAAAAAGTTGAGGTGATGGAAATAAATCTACCTCTTGAATAATTTGAAATCATTAATTGGAAAAAGAAAAGATTTGAAATTCAAAAATAGATTAATTGATGTAATTATGGAGAGATTTGTCGTGTGAAAAAAAGAAGGAAAATCATGGATATGAGATTTCAAATTAATGTATCCGGAAAAAGGAGATGATGAGAGGAAAATAAGGGATTTTTGATTTTTGTTGAAATGGTAGGGAAAATAAGAAAATATGATAAGAAATGTTGTGTAGTTAAGTAATTTTTCCTTTTATGTAGCTATCACCAACTCCATCTTCCTCCTTCTCATGCTATGGATCATCAATATCTTCCTCTTTCGTCATACCACCATTAATTTAGAATCTAAACATAGAGATCTGAAGAAAAATTGTCACGGTGTACTAATTAGTGTTTTAAAAGATGGGGGCGTTAGGTGAGACGTTTTATAAAGCATGGGGCAAGGCATAAGCCCTGAAACACGGGCCCCCATCTCATGTATATTCAGGTTTATAAGTTTATTACTAATAAAACAAGCAAAAGTAAAACTTTTAATGATTTTACAAATAAATTTTAATAAATAACTAATATTATAATTACTATTTGAGAAAAGTATTAATAATTAATATTATAGAAAAAAGTATTATAATTACTATCCTATCAATTTAAGATACGATTATCTAAAAAATTATCTATAGAAATATTATTTTCTATGAGGGTTTATTTATACATTTTATAAAAATCACTTCAACCTGCAAAAATATATATTAACATAAAATATAAATATCATTACACCAATAATAAAAAAAATATTTTTTTAAAAAAAATCAACTCCCGAAGCGTATGTTTTTATATCCAGGACTTACGTTTTTACATTTCAAACTTACACCACATTTTTACATTTCAAACTTACACCACGAATTTTAGGATTTACGCCCTATGAATCTATGCCTTCAATTTGTGCTTCGAAGCGTTTTTTAGTACTTGAATATACTGATACTAACTAAGGAAAATAATTGATATTTATTAGCCCAATTTTGAAAAGTTGACACAAAATGATCATTTATTACTTTTTCAACTACTAAGAAGTGAGCTTCCAAAATTTAGTTCAACTCTAGTTATTTGTACTTATGTTGAAAACCACTCTCAACATGGATTTTAAGTTCAGGAATCGAGACTTCGTCAATAATTTGATGAGCAAGTTGACAATTTAATCATGAGTGGTGACATACCGAACTAAAAGGGATTGTCCAAACTTTATCAGGAATACTCAATAATTTATTATAAACGAGGATAAATTTGAATATATACATGTTTTCAAATATTAGTGATTGTGTTACTAGTTAATATTGTGTATGCTAAGTTAAACCTTTATATATACAATATTGAAATACATAACATCCGTTAAAAATTCATTATGTGCTTCTAGTGTATATCAAAACGCAATTTGAATTGATACTCCTAATATATACACATACTAATTTGTTGAGTATTACTGCAATCTAAATTTGTATACACCTACAGGTTTGCTGCATGCAAGCAATTTGCTTTAAGTTTTATTGTTGTTTGATTTGCATACACATATAACATATTGTATAGACCTTTTGGTTTTGATATATACATGATGTATACATCATACTCAAATGATATAAAAAATTCTGAAATTAATTATGTATACAGCCTAAAAAATCTTGTATACCAATCTAAAAGTAATTATGTATACAATTCTAAAATCAATAAGCATATGTATATAAAATGTGCATGCAACATTCAAACAGTTGTATACATTATAATAGCTATACATTCAGTTATATGTATTATGTATAATAACCAGATAAACTTCTGAGATACAAATATTGTGAAAAATCGATGCCAATACAATTATCTTCGTTTATGTATACAAATGGCGTATACATTGAGTAAGTCAACTTCATATATACATACATATTATAAAAATATGTGTATAATACAATTTAATGTAGATAATTATGTTTATTCATGTAGTTCATTTTTCGTCCAGTAAATATACACTATATTGATATATGCATTAAGTATATGTATACGTTCAATTTAATGTAGGTAAATTTGTGATATACATGTGGTTCATTGTATATATAAATGTAATGAAATTTGTCAATCTAATACTGAAGTAAGTTTGTTATATTCCCTTTGTTCATATTTATATGAATAATTTTTTTAGTCAGTTTAAAAAAGAATGACACATTTTTCTATATATAGTAATAATTTAACTTTAAAATGTTCATTTTATCCTTAATGAAATGAATATACATGTCACAACCCAAAAACGGACGTGATGACACTCGTTTTATCCCACCAAGACAAGTCAGCCTAAAATCCAACTAGTACGATAAATATGGAAGTAAAACAAGAAAAATAGACTAACACTATTGAATAATGCGGAAATCACGATCAACTCAAAATATTTCCCCAAAACCTGATTGTCACGTGCATAAGCCTCTTATGTATTACAATAAATTTGAAAGAAATAATCAAGTCCCAAAATGATGTTGTCTCTAAAGTAGAACAAGATCATAAATAGAAGTGAAAAGGTCTGCTGAGATGACAATCAACTTCCTCACAAATCTCCATAGGAAGCCTTGAACAAAAAGATAAGAGAGAGTATCATGAAGATCCGGGCTCATAACCTACACAAATGTAGAAGCAATGGGAGAGTACCAAACCACACGGTACTCAACAAGCGAACTCCTAAACACAAGTTAAGAAAATAGAATACGGGTACTCCTACCACCCCAACCGAACCTCCACAACTACAACCTGCATAAAACCAGCCCAACCTAACAGTCACAATTTCATAACACACAACTCAATTACAACATTCCAACAATTACATATCACCAACACACAAGATCAAATTTATCAATCACAAGTTCCACTGAAAGACACTCACAAGTTCACAAATGATAAAGATATGCAATGCAATGCCAAGTATGGTGATGCATGTCTCGCCTAGTGATACACACCCGTTGTTTCTCAGTCCAGGACCCATGGGGGACATATTTGTCCATACATCTGTCGCGGCGTGTGACACAACCCTCGATAATCAAATTCATTGCAGCATGCGATACGTCCCTCAATAATAGAATTTGTCGCGGCGTGTGACACGTCCCTTGAATCATAATATCCGTCGCGGTGCGCGACACGTCCCACGAAATGGACATCCTCTTTAAATTCTTATTCTTCCTCAATTCACATAACACTTGTCACAACGATGTCTCAGAACCAATGCAAATGACATGTTCACAAATAATGAAGAAATAATCATTTTCATAACAATGCATAATTCACAACAACACAATCGTGATACAAAATTAACAATGAATCAATCAGCCTTTCAAACCATTCTCAACACATCACACACCAATAATTAATCATGTTGCATTTCATTACCCCTTTATCATCATTAGGATCATTCAATATAAAAAAGCAAACCCGTCACCAAGTCTCATTAGTCCCCAACACATACCATAAAGAAATACACGATTCTATAAACTTAACAAGGGTAAAAAAAATTACTTGCCTCAATTAATCAATAATTCACTCTGGGACTTGAGTCTTCCCCTTTCGTTGGGCTTCCGAATCAATGCAATCTATTCAAATAAATAACCACGATAAGATTTCAAAACTAACAATACTCATATTACTATATGTCTAGCCTAGACCCAAAAACTCACTCAAACCTATAATCAAGTTCCTAAATCTTTATGCCAATTAACATGTCAACTCTTTCAATTTTCTCCAAATTTCAAGTCTAGGATTAAGTTTCAATTCCACCAAATATCATAAATCTAATGGTATTCATATAATATAATACACCTAATATTTAGTTACTTATCTCAATTTATTAAAACTTGAATCATAGTGTGATATCATATGACAAATTCTAACACATAATCTAGTTTCTATTATATAGAAGAGTGAAGTGGTAGGACGACCAAGGGTAAACATGTAATTTTATTCTAACAAAAATCTATTAAGAAAGATAACAAAAAAAAAAAAAATTCTAGAAAAATCTATCTGTATATGAAGTGGATGATGATCAAAGGTAAAAATGTGATTTGATGCTAACAAAAATCTACCAAGATAACAAGAAAACTAAATAGTTCTAGAAACATCTTTAGTTATTGTTATTATTATTATTAACTCATTTTGTTATCACTTCACTTTTTTTTATTTTATGAGTTATTGTGATATTTATTCATTACTCTATTTACTATTACTTTAATTAATTCCTAATATTTTTTCTATTCATTATGTTTACTAAAAATGCCTACTTAACATAAAATTAATTACTTAAAAATGTAATTAATTATTTTCACCTTTATTTTGGCTCTAATTAATATACCTGAAAAGAAATAAGTGTGATAAAATTAATAATATCTATTAGATTGAAATTAAAGAATAAATAAAAATAATTTCAATATTTAAAAAAATATATATTTTAAAATATGTTAAAAAGTAACTTTACAAATAAAATGAATAGGATGGTATATTTGCATTTAAAGTAAACTATAAATATTTAAGTAAACTATAAATGTTTACTAGATTATAAAAGAGTTTCTTTATTAAAATATATAATTGTTATAAAATGAAGCATGTGTAGTAACATAAAATGACAACAAGAAAAGGAGAGAAAGAGAGAGACACCAAGTAGTAGTGGCAGCTTTTCTCTATTATTGAATGTTTTTCTTTTACTTACTCTTTCCTTATGTTTCTTAGTTTGTTACAAGAAGAGGGGTATATATAGTTGTATATACTTGGGCACCAAGTGTGATACATGGATATCTTCTTGCCATGTATACACTTTGGGCACCAAGTATATCATATGGTTAAGTAGCATACACCACTTAACATATTATGTGTATAATTAACTTACAACGCATGACATATTAATGTGGATATCCATTTTACAACACTCTCCCTGGATGTCCATGTCTTAATAGATGATGTACCTCGTTAAAACCTTACTAAGAAAAATCCAATGGGAAAAATCTTAGTGAAGAAAAAAGAGTACACATATCTTATAATACGCATTAAGAGTTGCCTCATTAAAAACCTTACCAGGAAAACCCAGTGGGAGAAAAACTTGGTTAAGAAAAAAAGAGTTCAACACGTATTATTCTCCCCCTGATTAAGACATCACTTAACAACCCGAAGATGACGCATTCCAATCTTATATCTTGTCTTCTCAAAGGTTGAAGTTGATAATGTCTTGGTGAATACGAAATGTTGAACATTTGCTACATCCTTATTTTGATGATCATTAATTAAAAGAAGAACTTTGATGAAATATATTTTGTTCAGTCTCCTTTAATGGGTCCTCCTCTTAGTTGAGCATATGCAACATTGTCTTCATATAATGTTGTTGGAATATCTCTTTTCAAAGGAAGAAAGTTGGTATCAGAGCCCTAGGTTCGTTGATCTCGTTGTACCAAAATGAGTCTAGTAGAGTCTTGCGGAATGGTACGGAGTAGTCTATACTTTTCTTCGAGAGGCTACAAGATTTTAGGAAATATCTTTGTTTCTACTCCTTTCATGCTATGACTTGATTCCAATTGGTATCTAGCGATCCAAATTGGTATCTAATCTTCTTTCCTCTTCTGTCCGCAGATGGTTAACACACATTTCAACGACGTCAGGCTCGTATCCCCCGTCAATGAGCCAGCCGAGGGGTCCACAACAAGAAGTCGCGGTTGAGGCAGGGGTTGAGGAAGATCAAGGGGCAGAGGCCGAGGAAGGGTAGCACTTGCCAGGGGAGAAACTCCAGTTGAGAATGCTCCTAGGGAAGAGACCCCTCCTACACCTCACGAAGAGGTAGAAAAGAATGTGGAAATCGAGGACGAGGAGGATTTTGGACTAGAGGGGGATGCACAGGCAGTGGCTACATGTATTCCTCCCTTAGACCCAGTGTTAGATAAAAAATCATGACGTTTCTGAAAGGATTGGTCGTCCCTGGATTCCTCCCCACAGTGCAAACGGCTCAACCCCAACCAATACCCCCATTGCTATTACTGTTCCCAGGGTGCGTGGAGTTGTAGGCACTGATGCCTTTTTCCATCCTCTATTGGGTCCTGTGATGACTGGTAATGAGCATGAGATGCTGACTAAGTTTCTGAAGCTAAAGACACCTGTGTTCCATGGTTCTGAAAGTGAGGACGCCTATGAGTTTATTTTGGATTTCTATGAGAGGCTTCACAAGTTAGGTATTGTACACCAGCATGGGGTAGAGTTCGTGACCTTCCAACTTTAGGGTGAGGCTAAACAGTGGTGGAGGGCCAATGTGGAATGCAGATCGTCAGTTTTACCCCCACTCACTTGGACGCAGTTTCATGCTCTGTTTCTGGAAAAGTATGTGCCCCAGACTTTGAGAGATCGTAAGAAGGATGAGTTCATGGCTTTGGACCAAGGTGGTATAACTGTAGCTGCTTATGAGGCTAAGTTCTATGCCTTGTCTAGATATGCTACACAATTGGTAACTACAGAGGAGGAAAGGATTCATCTATTCGTCAAGGGATTGAACCCTGAATTACAAGTATTTTCTGTTCACATGATTTCTGCAGGAAAAAGTTTTAATGAGGTGACAGACTTTGTGAAGAAAGTAGAGGGAGTTCGACGTGATGGGCAGGCCAAGGCTCTGGCTAAAAAGCCCAAGAGCACATGTAACTTTCATGGTTCCTACTCCAGAGGTTCAGGTAGTCCGACACTTGCAACCCGGCCTATTCAGTCAGCCTTGCCCGCTTCTACATGTAATTACTCAGGAACTCCACAACATAATTTTATTCAGGATAGCCAGAGAGCCGCGCCTTCGGCTAGCGGCAGACCGTCCTTTGATCGTAGTTGCTATAATTGTGGGGAACATGGGCATATGAGGAGAGATTTTCCCCATACGTGCACGTTTGACCCTGCGCAGTAGCAGACTAGAGCAGCGGTACCCGTGGGCAACAGTAATAATAGCAGAGGACGTCCACAAGGTGGGCGATTATGGAATCAGCGAGGCCGTGGAGGTCGGGGAATTGGTAATGCAGGTAGAGGAGCAGTGCAGCCAGGCAATGGGGTTGTCCATCAAGATGACAGGGCTCAGTTTTATGCCTTTCCGGGCAAAACCGAGGTGAAGACATCTGATGCAGTGATCACAGGTACTATTCTAGTCTGTGACCGGATGGCTAATGTGTTGTTTGATCCGGGTTTTACTTTTTCATATGTGTCAGTTCAGTTTGCCTTGGGATTTGATGCGGTTTGTAATGTACTTGATGCCCCCATCCATATTTCTACCCCAGTTGGAGAGTCTGTCATAGTCACCCATGTTTATCGTGATTATCTTGTTATGTTTAGGGGTTTCCAAACTTGGGCTGATTTGGTTATATTAGATATGACTGACTTTGATATAATCTTAGGCATGACTTGGTTGTCCCTCTATTATGCTGTGCTTAATTATAATACTAAGTCTGTAACTCTAGAGATTCCGGGAAGGGAAAAGTTAGAGTGGGAAGGGGTGTACAAATCTAAGCCCTCTAAGGTCATATCTTCCATTCAGGCTAGAAACCTGGTGGGGCAGGGGTGTTTGGCGTTTTTGGCTCATATTCGGGATATTGATGTTGAGTCTCCCTCTATTGAGTCTATTCCTGTAGTGTCTGAATTCAAGGAAGTGTGTCCTACCGATTTGCCTGGTATGCCTCCGGATAGAGATATAGATTTCTGTATTGACTTGGAACCTGGTACTCACCCCATCTCCATTCCTCCTTATCGAATGGCTCCGGTAGAATTGAGAGAGCTTAAAGCTCAAATCCAGGATCTTCTGGATAAAGGTTTCATCTGTCCTAGTGCTTCCCCGTGGGGTGCTCCTGTCTTGTTTGTTAAGAAGAAGGATGGTAGTATGAGGATGTGCATAGACTATCGACAGTTGAATATGGTCACCATTCGAAATAAGTATTCGTTGCCTCGGATAGATGATCTTTTTGACTAGTTGCAGGGTGTATCGGTTTCTCTAAAATTGATCTAGGTCTGGTTACCATCAGTTAAAGATTAGGTCTGAGGATGTACCGAAAATGGCATTGAGGACCCGCTATGGGCACTATGAGTTTCTAGTGATGTCGTTTGGGTTGACAAATGCGCCTGCAGCTTTCATGAGTTTGATGAATGGCGTGTTCAAACCATTTATGGATTCGTTTGTTATTGTTTTTATCGATGACATTTTGGTTTATTCGAAGAGTAAAGAAGAGAATGCCGACCATCTTCGTATTGTTTTGGGTGTCCTTTGGAGACAAAAGTTGTACGCTAAATTTTCCAAGTGTGAGTTCTGGTTGACTTCAGTTGCCTTTATGGGCCATGTGGTTTCAAGGGAAGGGGTAATGGTAGATCACCAAAAGATTGAAGCAGTCAAGAATTGCGTCCGACCTAGTTCTGTGACTGAAATTAGGAGTTTTGTGGGGCTCGCCAGCTACTATCACTGGTTTGTTAAGAATTTTGCTTCCATCACCACACATTTGACGAGGCTGACCAAAAAGGAGGTACCTTTTGAGTAGAATGACAAATGTGAAGAGAGCTTTCAAAAGCTCAAGACTCTTCTGACCACAACACCTATTTTGGCACTACCGGTGGAAGGTAAAGATTTCATTGTTTATTGTTATGCTTCACATTCGGGATTGGGTGCTGTGTTGATACAGGATAAGAATGTCATAGCTTATGCAACGCGACAGTTGAAGGTACATGAGTGAAACTACCTGACACATGATTTGGAGTTGGCAGCGGTAGTGTTTGGCCTCAAGATCTGGCGGCATTACCTTTATGGTGTCAAGTGTGAGGTATTTACTGACCACCGTAGTCTACAACATGTATTCACTTAGAAGGACCTGAATCTGAGACAGTGAAGGTGGATGAAGTTACTCAAGGACTATGATGTTACCATCCAGTATCATCCGGGTAAGGCTAATATGGTGGCAGACGCATTAAGCCGGAAGGCGGTGAGTATGGGTAGTCTAGCTTGCTTGGGTGTATCCAAGTGACCTTTGGCCAAGGAAATTCAAACCTTGGAGTCTAAGTTCATGCGGTTGGGCATCTCAGAAAAAGGTGGGGTGTTAGCTAGCATTGAGGTTAGGCCCACATTTATTAAGGAGATCAAGGCCAAACAGTTTGAGGAAGAGAGTTTGAATGAGTTCCGAAAGAAGACAGTGTCTGGAAAGTCACAAGATGCAACTCTTTATGCGGGGGGTGTTCTCAGTTTTAAGGGAAGAGTTTGTGTTCCCCAAGTGGATGACTTGATTCAGAAGATGTTGACAGAATCCCATGGTTCACGATATTCCATTCATCCGGGTGTGACCAAGATGTATCGAGATTTGAAACGACTTTATTGGTGGCCTGGCATGAAGAAAGACATAACTGAGTTTCTGGATAAATGCCAAAACTACCAACAAGTAAAGTATGAGCACCAAAGGCCTACAAGTTTGCTTCAGCGAATGCCAATTCCAGAATGGAAGTGGGAAATGATAGCTATGGATTTCATGGTTGGTCTTCCCAAAACCTTGGCTAAGGTGTATGCCAATTCAGCCCATTTCATTTCAGTCAGAGTAGACTATAATGCGCAGCAGTTGGCTAAGGTGTATATGAAGGAGATAGTGAGGGAGCATGGGGTTCCCCTTTCTATCATCTCGGACCGTGGTACGCAGTTCACATCCAAGTTTTGGGGAAAATTGCATGAGGAGTTGGGCACTCAACTCACTTTTAGCAAAGCCTTCCATCCACAAATGGACGGACAGTCCAAGAGAACTATTCAACTGTTAGAGGACATGTTGAGGGCATGTGTGATTAACTTTGGAGGGCATTGGGACAAGTTATTACCTTTGTGTGAGTTCTCCTATAATAACAGTTACCACTCCAGCATTTACATGGCACCGTTCGAGGCACTTTATTGGAGAGGTTGTAGATCACCCATAGGATGGTTTGAGGCTGGAGATGTGAAACCTTTGGGGGGTGGATTTGGTGAAAGATGCTCATGATAAGGTAAGAAGCATCCAAGCTAAGCTTCTAGCAGCCCAGAGTCGACAGAAGAAGTATCTAGACCGTAAGGTAAGAGACATGACATTTCAGGCCGGTGAACAAGTCCTTCTTAAAGTGTCACCCATAAAAGGGGTGATGAGATTTGGCAAGAAGGGAAAGTTTAGCCCTTGATACATTGGACCAATTGAGATTCTTGACTGTGTAGGGTCAATGGCTTATAGGTTGGCTTTACCTCCTAGCTTATTTGGATTTCATCCAGTGTTTCATGTGTCCATGTTGAAGACGTATCATGGGGACGAGGACTACATCATAAAATGGGACTCAGTTTTGTTAGTTAAAGACCTTCAGTATGAGGAGGAACCGGTTGCAATTCTTGATCGCGACTTTCGGAAGCTGAGGAACAAGGAGATAAAGTCCGTGAAAGTTCAATAGAAGCATCGTCTGGTTGAGGAAGCTACTTCGAAAACCGAGAAGGACATGCGAGACAAGTATCCCAGTTGTTCAACGATTCAGGTACTATTCTACCCTTACTTTAGCTAATTTTTCCTAGTTTATCACTCGGGGATGAGTGATGGGTAAATTGGTATCTATTGTAACGACCTGTTCCCGTCGTTATGGGAAAGCCAATGCGGAAAGAATTTGGGCCAGAAAACTTTTGAGTAGTGACTTGGGAATTCCTAGCCTAGTCCAAATTTGGATGAAATCTGAGTCAGGTGAGGTCTAGGAAAATATGGTAATTAATGAAAGAGTTAATTATGAATTTGATCGCATGAGTGGATAGCCAAGACGTTAGGGAGCCCGTACGGCTTTACGGAATCGAATTTAAGCGAGTAGAACTCCCGAAACTGATCTTAGCGTGAACGAGTAGTTTTTGAACATCAAGAGTTGAAGGTGTGTTGTGAAATTGGAGTTTGGAACTCAAATTCTGACTTTCTGTCTCCGTACAAGCCACCGGGGCGGGATTAATCCCGTCAGGGAGGGGCTGCTGTGGCGGGTTAGGTTCCGCTGTGGCGGAACAGTCGCGACTTAAGTCGGAGAAAAACCCCAAAATCATTATTTTCTACAAACCTTCATCCTTGAGAGCTAATAGACGACCCAGGGCAAGTTCTTGACAGTTTTCCACCACTTCTAGTGCTAAAGGTAAGATTATTACTCCCATAATCCGTCTTTCGATCCGTAGAACTTAGATTCTTGGGTAATTATCGTTGGGTGAGGGTTTTGACCTGAAGTTAATAGTGGGAAAAACGCTAATTAAACATTAGGATCTTAAGTTTGGCCATGGATAGATAAATTGATTATTAACCGGGTAAATTAGGCCTTATTTATTGATCCTTGCGTTAATTGATTGTTTTTAGACCAAGAACAAGCTAAAGGAATCCGGAAAGGGAAAGTTCAAGTGTCTTAGGATGATTCAAGCTTGGTTTCGAGGTAGGTGATGATTTGATTTCCTGTTTGTGTGATATATGCCGGTTAATTGCTTCATTTTATGCATGCATGTATGTGAATAGGGAAATGCGAATCAAATCCAATGAAAATGAGTATGTGTGAACGATTGCATGCCATGAACCTAATACTTGATTGTATGATTATAAGTAATGTTCATTATGGGTGTGATTGTGATTGTGGTTGTGTTGATTGAATTGGGTGTCACGTTCCGACACATATATTGGATTGGGTGTCACGTTCCGACACATATATTGGATCGGGTGTCACGTTTTGACATATATATTGGATCGGGTGTCACGTTCCGACACACTAACAGTTTGGGTGTGGGTTCCATGAGAGGACCAATGTGATTAATACATTCATGTCTATTGTCATTGATATTGGGAACTGTATGTTGCTCTTGAAATGATAACTGATCTATGTATTCTGTATATATGTGTTTACTGTGTTGTGATTTCTTGCCTATGTTTCTCTTAATGGAATAGCCGCGTGATCCTGCCAGTACACTGTGGTTTGTGTACTGATACTGCACTTGCTCGTTCTTTGTTGAGTACAGGGAATCTTCAGATGGCTACTGATAGACCTCAACTAGGAGATCAGCGATCGAGACCGGATTCAAGGGTGAGCCAGTTCTTTCAGGCTGCCATGGATCCTTCATTTTTGTTTAGTCCATTCTCTTCGGACTCAGACTAGTGTTTGGATATTTCTTATGTTTGGTTGGGGTTGTACCCCTTTTTCTTAGACTTGTTGGTTAGTAGTTTTGGTACAAGGACTTTCAGGTTCTAGGGTTTGAACTTCCACAATAGTTGTTAGTCATTTTATTAAACTTTCGGAGTTTATAGGAACTCCATATTTTATTTAATCATTTAAACTTTCTTCCGTATCTTTAAATGCTCAGTTTTTCGTTATATTATTTAGTCGGATTGTAGTAATGGTTCTCCCACCGGAGGGTTAGTGTGGGTGCCAATCATGAAGGTCTGGGTCGTGACAGTTGGTCTTCATAGGTGGCTCTAAATACTCTTTTCAACTTAAATTTTTTATGAATAATTCATTTATTGAAAGATCAACAAATTAATTTTCAACATAAACTTCATTTATTGCGAGTTAAGAAAATTTCTTGCTTCAATTGTAATTCAGAGATAAAGCAACTAGAGGTAAACACTAATCATCACAATAAATAAAATGATACTTCAAAATTTAAAAATTAAGTAAACGCTTGATAAATGGACATAATAAAGTCTATATGTCAAATTGTCTCAATGACATGTAGGTTATATGTTAGCATATATTTTATGGATTTCAGAAATAAGCATACTCTTTCTGTAGATATATACAAATCAGAATTAATGTAATTAGAATTATGAAGGAAGTTTACCATAAAGCAAAAATATACCATTAGCTTACCATTGACAAGTTTGTTAATTGCCAACCTAAATACATACCATTGCCTCTTCAAAGAATCCTTCATGACAGAAAAATTCTTTTGATGATTTCAAAAGAAAATAAAATACATCTCAAATATTAGTTTGCTTACCTTTTTAAAGCAACTATAAAACAAGTTATGTTAGTACATTTAACATATTATAATAATTCAAGAAGTAAATGATTAGCTAGTGAAAGATAAACAAGTGTAAAAATAATCAATGATGCTGATCAAAGTTAATGTAGGTCAACATTAGAAATTTTAATACCTTTTTTTAATTTTATTTTGACATGCATTCCTTAAGTTAACTATATCTCATTTAAAAACAATTATGTATTACTAGGTGATAACCACAATAAAGTATCAACCAAATTAAAAATTCATGTTATACACTTTTAGTCTTCTAACGATTTCGGTGAGGTCAATTTTTCCAACAAGGTTATCAATTAAGTATGTACTAATTATCCTTCCAATATTTAGCTCAAAAATCCATGATAACAATAACGATAATTACATTAGACACATCAAATTTAGACTATCAAGTATAAGAAGACTTATATAGCAAAATAAAATATACTCTATATTATTTATGTTTATGCTAATGCACTGTTGAAGATGCTCGTAGATGAAGAGTGTAACGACCCGTAAGGTCGTTATGGACACTAGAACTATTTCGACCCTTTCCGTAAATTTTAAATGGTGATTTTGAACTGTTGATTTAACTACGATTATGTTACGACCTAGGGGTACACCCTAGATGTAACATGGCATACTTGACCCCGAAGGGGTCTCATACAAGCCCTTAGCATATCATAACATAGGATAAAGAACAATAAAGAGTAAAACGCATTTCAAGTCTTAAGAACATATCATAAAAACAACAAAGCGGAAGTCTAGACTTGTCTCATTAGCCATCTATTACAATCGACGTCTCAAAATAGGGTCACAACCCTTTACAACATAGTCTAAAAATGAAAATGAAAGGATAGAAACTATAAAGTCATCATCCGTCCTCGAACTTTGAGGACTCACCAAAAGCAAGGAGAGTAGTCGATCCAAGCTTTGACCAAGAAGGAAGCACTCCTCAAGAACCGGTCCCTACACTTATGTAAAAATGTAGAAAAATATGGGTTAGTACAAAAATGAGCTAAGTATGATAGCCATGCACAAAAATAGTGAAATCATGCTAAAAAGGGACATTTTAGTTCAATGCATGCCATTTGCTTAGTTAAAACATCATTTAGAAGATAATGTAGAAACATAAGTCATAAGCATAAACAATTCATAAGTCATCATTTCATAAGAGAAACTTACCATAAATACCCTTAAAGCATACTTGTGCAATGTATAGACAAGATCCCATAATCCCACCCATACTAAGTAAAAATTCTTGAGTATCTATAGTTCATAACTCAACAATCTTGTTCGTACTACCATAATAGAGAATAGCCTTAACCGACATAGACCATGTGAGCTAACATGGAATCCGGTGTCTACCCCACACCGAAAAAGGGTTGTCCTACTTTTCGAAGATAGAACTATACTCTTAGCTTAGGTGGATCCACTAGCTAAAGACCTCTGTGGGCACATAGTTATGGGATAGGGAGATTTCTTCTAGAAACCCGGCCTCTACTAACGTGAGGGTTTCCATCTCATATCACTATCCACTCTATGCTAAGCATACTTCCCATTGAGTTCATATTAAGCCTTGACTTAAGTTCATAATTACGGAAGAATATCTTGACACTCAATCCAACATAACTCATACTAAAGCTCTTAGATTCGATAGGTAAGACTAGTCTTCCAATCTTAGAATCACTACATGTGACAAACCTTTCACATCATACCAAATTCATACATAAGTGTGTACAAGAGGATACTTCCAACAACACAACAACAAGATCATAATCCTATTCACTTTACTCTCAAAGTACTCATAAGCATGTATACAATTCTCATAATCATGCATAATTCATATACTTTTCCCTTCAAGGATCATAGTTCATAATTCATCAAAACATCTAGAATTACTACATTAGACATGGATAATAACATAATTCAAGTGATTCAAGTACTTTCATGCATAATTCAATCATATTCTCCTTGCATCAATCAATACCCACACTTTGAGATCCAAATTGAGAAATTCATGGATTCTTGGGGAATTCATGTTAAAAACAGTAGATAATCATCAATTTGATCATAATATAAAGCAATTAAAGCATTGAAAACGTTTTTGAAGTGAATCCATGACTTGGAGTAAACCCTAACTTTCTTAGGCAAATTACTAGTTTGAAATTAGTTTTGGAGGGACTCCATGGATGAAGGACTACCATACCTTAGGTGAAGAAATCCAACAAATTTGTGTCGAAAAGCCTTCTTCTTCAAGCCCTAACTTGATCCTCTTCTTCTTCTTCTTTGGAGTTCTAGAGAGAAGATTTTGGAGAGGGTTTGGTTTATGTTTGGGGATTTTGGAATTATGAATTTAGATGGGTTATTTTAGGTGGGAAAAATACTTATATAGTTGTTTAAAATAGGCCTAAAACGACACCACATAACCATTAAATAAAAAGGAAATCCCCAAAAGACCCCTAGCCTTAACTGCCAAATGGCAGTTTCAGGCATGACCTACGACTGGGGACCCACGGATCATGGGTGGGACCACGGCCCGTGCTGGTGAACCATTGGTCACTTACTGGAACTTCTTTTTGAGGGGCTTGACCCACGATCCCCACCTACGGGGCGTAGGTTGCCCTCGTGGGTCACTACTCAAGTCACATTTTGGGTCTTTCCCTCAAGGACCCATGGTTGGTCCTTGGGGTTTAGGCCTTGATGTTCTAACACAAAAACATTAATTTTAAGGTACGGGGGGGGGGGGTTACGTTTACGGTTCTAACCCTAACGTCAAGGTGTAGCTTAGCCTATCAGTTTTATGTTAGACTCTAGTTTAGTCTACCATTTTCTGGAATGTTACAATATTTCCCCCTTGGGAACATTCGTCCTCGAATGACGATCTAGACACCTTAGGGAATAAAATATTCAAGACTTGCAGCCCATCATGCATGAAACATCAAAATAATGCACAACACAAAGGAGAAAACATCAACTCCATCTCAAAACATAGTCAACACAATACAAGGAAGTAGGAACTACATCTACAACCCATTATGCACAAAACTCATTATTTCACATAACCATAGGAGGAACTACCTTCTCCAACTAAAACAAGCTCAACACATCATTATGGAGCCAATATGCAATTACTTTCGAAAGCATACTAAAGCATGTTCATCAACTCATCTCATGAAGTCAAATGTGCAACTCATACTAAATGCACAACAACATGAGGAATACATCAATCATAAAACTCATTTTCTCACTAAACATGAATTTCATCAAGAACATGCATAACATAAGAAGTCATTGAAAAGCACATATAACATACATGACTTAAAAACACTAAACTCAAGAGGAACTAGAGGAAAGAGATGAGGGTATCGGGACTTCATATCGGCCACGGCCTCCCAAGTAGCACCCTCCACTAGATGATTTCTCCATAAAACCTTTACGGAGGCTATTTCCTTATTTCTCATCCTCTTAACTTGCCGGACTAGGATTTCTACCGGAACTTCCTCATATGAGAGGTTCTCATCAACTCACAATCCTTCTAAAGGGATGATAGATGCCGTATCTCCAATACACTTCTTAAGCATGAAAACATGAAACACCGGATGAACCGGAGCCAACTCATTTGGCAAGTCTAACTCATAGGAAACTTTCCCAATACGCTTTAAAATTTGATATGGGCCCACATACCGGGGACTAAGTTTCCCCTTCTTGCTAAATCTCATCACACCTTTCATAGGTGAGATTTTTAGATAAACCCAATCATTAACTTCAAATTCTAGATCCCTTCTCCTAACATCGGCATAAAACTTTTGTCTACTTTGAGCCGTCCTCAACCTCTCTCTAATGAGTCGGACCTTCTCAATAGCGTCATAAACCAATTCGGGACCAACAAATGCAATTTTACCTACCTCAAACCAACCAACCGGTGACCTAAATCTCCTGCCATACAAGGCTTCAAAAGGAGCCATAGCAATACTTGAGTGGTAGCTATTATTGTAGGCAAACTCTATTAATGGCAAGTGGTTATCCCAATTACCCTTGAAATCTATGACACATGCCCTCAACATATCCTCTAATGTTTGGATGGTACATTCCGCTTGGCCATCGGTTTGGGGATGAAATGCCATGATAAACTTAACCTTAGTACCAAGCTCTTTTGGAATGACTTCCAAAAGTGTGAAGTAAATTGAGGACCCCGATCCAAAATAATAGATAAAGGAACCCCATGCAACTTCACTATCTCTCTTATATACAACTTGGCATAGTCTTCCGCCGAAAAAGAAACCTTGACGGGAATGAAGTGGGCTAATTTTGTCATCCTATCTATAATGACCCAAATATAATCATGTTGCCTTCGGGTGCGAGGCAAACCCACAATAAAATCCATATTAATCTCTTCCCACTTCCAAGTGGGAAGTGGTATACTTGCAATGAGCCTCCCGGCCTTTGATGCTCAACCTTAACTTGTTGATAATTCAGACATTTGGCTACAAATTCCATGATATCCTTTTTCATTCCATTCCACCAATAGACTTCCCGTAGATCACGGTACATCTTGGTGGCTCCCGTATGAATAGAATACCGAGAACTATGAGCTTCTTCTAAAATTTTCTCCCTTAAACCATCAACATCCGGAACACACAATCTACCTTGGTACCTAAGCACCCCATCTCCCCCTTGGGAGAAAGCCTCAACGGAATTTTTGAGTACCGACTCTTTCAACTCGACTAATATAGGATCAAGTTCTTGCTTAGACTTCACATCCATCATAAAGGATGATTCAGAGCTATTATGGACCATGACACCACCCTTGGCGGAATCCACTAGATGAACACCTAGCCGAGCCAACCTATGCACATCACGAACCAATTCTTTCTTTTCATCTTCTACATGAGCCACACTACCCATGGACAACCTACTAAGAGCATCCGCTACCACATTAGCTTTGTCGGGGTGATAAATGACACTCATGTCATAGTCCTTCAACAATTCTAACCACCTTCGTTGTCAGAGATTCAAGTCCTTTTGACTAAATACGTATTGAAGACTCTTGTGGTCGGTGAACACATCTACATGCACCCCATATAGATAATGCCTCCAAAATTTCAAGGCAAAAACACCCGCCGCTAATTCGAGGTCGTGGGTCGGATAATTATTCTCATGGACCTTAAGTTGCCTTGAAGCATAGGCAATCACCTTACCATGTTGCATAAGTACACATCCCAACCCAACTCTAGAGGCATCACAATATACCACGAAACCATCGGTACCCTCCGGTAAGGTCAACATCAGAGTGGAAGTAAGTCTATCTTTCAATTCTTGGAAACTCTTCTCACAAGCTTTCGACCACAGAAACTTAGCCTTCTTTTGAGTCAAAGCCATCAATGGAGAAGCAATTGAGGAAAACCCCTCAACAAACCTCCTATAGTAACCGGCCAAACCCAAAAAGCTTCTAATGTCGGAAGGAGTTAGAGGTCTAGGCCAACTCTTGACCGCATCCGTCTTCTTAGGATCTACCTCAATACCCTTGCTTGACACAATATGACCAAGGAATGCTACAGACCGTAACCAAAATTCACACTTGCTAAACTTTGCAAAAAGTTGATGGTCTTTAAGAACTTGCAATACAACTCTCAAATGGTCAACATGCTCCTCCTCACTCGTTGAATAGATCAAAATATCATCGATAAACACGATCACAAACGTGTCAAGATATTGCCGGACTCTATTCATTAAGTCCATGAATGCCGCCGGGGCATTAGTCAACCCAAATGACATAACCAAGAACTCATAGTGGCCATATCTTGTTCGGAAAGCTGTCTTGGGAATATCAACCCTCCTCACCCTCAATTGGTGATAACCCGAACGAAGATCAATTTTGGAGAAATAACTAGCCCCTTGAAGTTGGTCAAACAAGTCATCTATTCTTGGAAGAGAATACTTATTCTTAATGGTCGTTTTTTTTAATTGACGATAATCAATGAACATTCTAAGAGACCCATCCTTCTTTCGAACAAACAATACCAGAGCACCCCATGGAGAGATACTTGGTTGAATAAAACCCTTGTCTAGCAAATCCTTTAGTTGCTCTTTCAACTCCGCCGGAGCCATTCTATAAGGAGGAATAGAGATAGGTTGCGTAACTGGAAGAAGGTCAATGCCAAAATCTATTTCCCGCTCGGGAGGAATACCGGGCAAATCATTGGGGAAAACTTTAGGGAATTCATTCACTATCGGAATTGACTCTAGAGAAGGGGTTTTGGACTCAACATCCATCACCCTAACAAGATGGTAAATGTACCCTTTGGAGATCATTTTCCTAGCTTTAAGGCAAGAAACAAATTGACCTCTAGGTATCGAATATCCCCCCTTCCATTCTAAGATAGGATCATTTGGAAATTGGATCCTAACCACCCGAGTCCTACAATCAATAGAGGCATAACATGCATGCAACCAATCCATACCCAAAATCACATCAAAGTCTAACATATCTAACTCTACCAAATCCACCAAGGTAACTCTATGGGACAAGGAAATGGGACTACTTCTATAAACCCTTTTTGCCACTACCGAGTCACCAACCGGGGTAGAAACCAGAAAAAGCTCTACTAATATTTCGGGGAGTATTTCAAACTTCATGGCCACAAAAGGTGTCACAAAGGATAAAGTAGCACCGGGATGTAACAAGGCATACACATCGATAGAAAAGACTTTTAATATACTAGTCACCACATCCAGGGAGCTCTCTTGGTCACCTCGGGATTGAAGAGCATAAAAGCAGTTTTGCTTTTGAGCATTAGGGTTTGAACCGCTTGGAGGAGCTTGTTTGCCTTCTCTCCCCTTGGCCATGAGTACCGGGCAATCTCTCACCTTGTGGCCACTCTTTCCACTACCATAGCACCTATCCGAGCCAACTAAGAACTTGCCTTCATGTTTTCTACCATATTTTGCACAATTAGGCCTAGCAACATAAGAACCACCACTATTACCTCCTTGAGGTTTAGGGTTAGACACCCTATCATTGTTGACCCTTGGAGCACTAGAGGAGCCTTGGTTGGATAACCTTTGCTTGAACCTTTGCCGACCTTGTCCATCGGACTTAGCATTGTAGAAATTCCCATCACCGGTTCTAGCTCTCTTCACCTCTCTATTCTTATCTTAGAGTTTCTCATCCTCCATTTGTTGGGCATACACCATTAGACGTGAGATATCCATATCACCATGAAGCATTATCGAACGACATTCTTTTCTCACCAATCTAGACACACCCGTCACATACCTACTCATCGCATCCCTTGGATCCGCCACCATAGCCAGAGCATACTTGGACAATTCGGTGAACTTTAGAGAATATTCTTAAATACTCATACCTCCTTGACGAAGGTTGATAAATTCTTCCACCTTTGCTTCCCTCATCTCTCGGGGAAAAAACCTATCAAGGAATGTTTTCTTGAACACTTTCTAATCTATGGAACCCGCTCCTACCTGCCTATTCCTCTTCCATTGAGTATACCATACTTGAGCAACTTTCTTCAATTGATAAGCGGCTAGCTCCGCTTTCTCTACCGAAGTCACCCCCATAACATCAACTACCTTGTAGACCTCTTCCACAAATTCTTGAGGATCCTCTCCCACTTTGGACCCATGAAATTTGGGAGGGTTCATTCTTGCAAAATCCCTCAATCTAGAAGCCGCAGAATTCACATTGGCGTTCATAGGAGCAATCATCTCTCTATTGGCTTGGGTTGTAGCAACTTGAGCCAACAATTGGATAGTGGACCTAAATTCCACATGAGTCACATTCTCCACCACGGGATCAATCGGAGCTTGGTTAACTTGATTGGATTGAGGACCTTAGGGAGGAACTCCCTTATTCACATTCTCCTCTTCCATCTTTCTTGCGTTAGCCCTTCGTGTATTCATTTTCTGAAGACACAAGAGAAAGATTAGAAGGAAGACCTTATAGAGTCAAATTCTATTACACGACTCAAGAGTAATGAAAGAAGTGAACTTTCATAAACATCTTATAGCCTCTCATTCATAAATGTGGCGCGCTTCACACTCATGAACAAGACTCTACTAGACGTTGCTAATGAGACATTATCCTAGAATCATTCTAAAACTTTTGCTCTGATTACCAAGTTTGTCACGACCCAGTGGTACACCCTAGATGTAACATGGCGTACTTGACCCCGAAGAGGTCTCATACAAGCTCTTAGCATATCATAACATAGGATAAAGAACAATAAAGAGTAAAACACATTTCAAGTCTTAAGAACATTTCATAAAAACAACAAAGCGGAAGTCTAGACTTGTCTCATTAGCCATCTATTACAATCGATGTCTCAAAATAAGGTCACAGCCCTTTACAACATAGTCTAAAAATGAAAATGAAAGGATAGAAACTAGAAAGTCATCATCCGTCCTCGAACTTTGAGGACTCACCAAAATCAAGGAGATTAGTCGATCCAAGCTTTGACTAAGAAGGAAGCACTCCTCAAGAACCGTTCCCTACACTTATGTAAAAATATAAAAAAATATGGGTTAGTACAAAAATGCACTAAGTATGATACCCATGCACAAAAATAGTGAAATCATGCTAAATAGGGACATTTTAGTTCAATGCATGCCATTTGCTAAGTTAAAACATCATTTAGAAGATAATGTAGAAATATAAGTCATAAGCATAAACAATTCATAAGGCATCATGTCATAAGAGAAACTTACCATAAATACCCTTAAAGCATACTTGTGCAACGTATAGACAAGATCCCATAATCCCACTCATACTAAGTAAAACTTCTTGAGTATCTATAGTTCATAACTTAACTATCTTGTTCGGACTACCATAATAGGGAATAGCCTTAACCGACATAGACCATGTGAGCTAACATTGAATCCGGTGTCTACCCCACACCGAAAAGAGGTTGTCCTACTTATCGAAGGTAGAACTATACTCTTAGCTTAGGTGGATCCACTATCTAAAGACCTATGTGGGCACATAGTTATGGGATAGGGAGATTACTTCTAGAAAACCCAGCCTCTACTAAGGTGAGGGCTTCCATCCCAAGAGATTGTTCTTAGAAACCTGGCCTCTACTAACGTGAGGGCTTCCATCTCATATCACTATCCACTCGGTGCTAAGCATACTTCCCATTGAGTTCATATTAAGCCTTGACTTAAGTTCATAATTACAGAAGAATGTTTTGACACTCAATCCAACATAACTCATACTAAAGCTCTTAGATTCGATATGTGAGACTAGTCTTCCAACCTTAGAATCACTACATGTGAAAAACCTTTCACATCATACCATATTCATACATAAGTGTGTACAAGAGGATACTTCCAACAACACAACAACAAGATCATAATCCTATTCACTTTACTCTGAAAGTGCTCATAAGCATGTATACAATTCTCATAATCATGCATAATTCATATACTTTTCCCTTCAAGGATCATAGTTCATAATTCATCAACACATCTAGAATTACTACATTAGACATGGATAATAACATAAGTCAAGTGATTCAATTACTTTCATGCATAATTCAATCATATTCTCCTCGCATCAATCAATACCCACATTTTGAGATCCAAATTAAGAAATTAGGGAAATTCATGGATTCTTGGGGAATTCATGTTAAAAACAGTAGATAATCATCAATTTTATCATAATATAAAGCAAATAAAGCATTGAAAATATTTTTAAAGTGAATCCATGACTTGGAGTAAACCCTAGCTTTCTTGGTTAAATTACTAGTTTGAAATTGGTTTTGGAGGGACTCCATGGATGATAGCTATACATGGATGAAGGACTACCATACCTTAGGTGAATAAATCTAATAAATTCGTGTGGAAAAGCCTTCTTCTTCAAGCCCTAACTTGATCCTCTTCTTCTTCTTCTTCTTTGGAGTTATAGAGAGAAGATTTTGGAGAGGGTTTGGTTTATGTTTGGGGATTTTGGAATTATGAATTTAGATGGGTTATTTTACGAGGGAAAAATACTTATATAGTTGTTTAAAATAGTCCCAAATCGACACCACATAACCATTAAATAAAAAGGAAATCCCCAAAAGACCCCTAGCCTTAACTGCCAAATGGCAGTTTCAGGCATGACCTACAACTGGGGACCCACAGACCGTGGGTGGGACCACGGCCCGTGCTGGTGAGTCGTTGGTCACTTACTAGAACTTGTTTTTGAGGGGCTTGACCCACGACCCCCACCTACGGGGCGTAGGTTGCCCTCGTGGGTCACTACCCAGGTCATATTTTGGGTCTTTCCCTCAAGGACCCATGGTTGGTCCTTGGGGTTTAGGCCTTGACGTTCTAACATGAAAACATAAATTTTAGGTACAGGGGGGGGGGGACCGTTTACGGTTCTAACCCTAACGTCAAGTTCTAGCTTAGCCTATTAGTTTTATGTTAGACTCTAGTTTAGTCTACCATTTTCTGGAATGTTACAGATTATTAGTTGACAGATATTTATTAAATAATAAATTTTTATTAGTTATTGATTAATGTGCCAAGTCCATTGTTTATTTAATACCCTAAGTCTGATCCATATATGAAAATAAGTTAGTAAGGTTTAGCACCTTTAGTTGTTAATTATTTTACTAAAAATAAGAAACCAAAGGGTATCGTAGAAACCGATTGCGGCGTCAGGTAAGTGTTTCACAAGTTAAATTTACTTTCATATGTTTGAATTGTTAAATAGGTAGCATACATTATTATATGTATTATTGGGGTGGAAGCTTAAAGAGTCATATGTTTAGTAATGTTGCCGTGAATTTTGAGTTGGAAAATTGATGGCCAGCAATGGCTTTTGGAGATTAAATTTTGGTGGATAGCTAGGGCACACGGATTAGTCATTGATGGTGTAATGATTAGTAAGGAATTGAGGGTTGCAAATGGGTTTCGTGCTTGTTGCATTATAACCAATGGCTTCAATTTTAAACATTATAATTTTATTATCATAATATAAACTAAGTTTTGATATATTGGTATAAATAATTAAATATTAGGTGTATTGTATTATATGAATTTTATTAAGTTATGATAATTGGAGGTATTGGAACTTACCCTTGAGCTTGAAGTTTAAGAAATTGACTATAGAGTGGGGTGAGTTATTGAGTCTAGGCTAGATGTATATAGTAATATGGGTGTATATAGACTCATTAATTTATGAATTATGCATACTTGATAGGTTGGAAACGTTCCGAGGCATTGAGGAAAGGAAAAGCATTGGAGAATTAGCTTGCTTGACTTCGGTTCTTCAGTGAAGGTAGGTTATGGTGTATTCTATGTGATAGATAGACTTTTAATAGTGATTGATAGTCATTGAGTGATATTGTGAATTTTCTATGTACTTGGTTGTTGTGGTTTGGATAATTCATGTGTTATTGTGATTGGTCTGTAATCCCTAGACCGCAAATTGATGGCCAGCAATGGCTTTTGGAGATTAAATTTTAGTGGATAGCTAGGGCACACTGATTAGTCATTGATGGTGTAATGATTAGTAAGGAATTGAGGGTTGCAAATGGGTTCCGTGGTTGTTGCATTATAACCAGTGGCTTCAATTTTAAACATTATAATTTTATTATCATAATATAAACTAAGTTTTGATATATTGGTATAAATAATTAAATATTAGGTGTAATGTATTATATGAATTTCATTAAGTTATGATAATTTGAGGTATTGAACCTTAACCTTGAGCTTGAACTTTAAGAAATTGACTATAGAGTGGGGTGAGTTATTGAGTCTAGGCTAGATGTATATAGTACTATGGGTGTATATAGACTCATTAATTTATAAATTATGCATACTTGATAGGTTGGAAACGTTCCGAGGAATTGAGGAAAGGAAAAGCATTGGAGAATTAGCTTGCTTGACTTCGGTTCTTCGGTGAAGGTAGGTTATGGTGGATTATATGTGATAGATAGACTTTTAATAGTGATTGATAGTCATTGAGTGATATTGTGAATTTTCTATGTACTTGGTTGTTGTGGTTTTGATAATTCATGTGTTATTGTGATTGGTCTGTAATCCCTAGACCGCAAAATCCATAATCTTGAACTTGTTCTATTAATGTGATGCCTTGAATTAAGAAGGATTAATGAAATATTGTTAAGGAAATGAAAAGAGATGATAAAGAATGACAAATGAATTAACTATATGGTTGGATCGGGTGCCACGAGCTGGGACGATATATTTGGATCGGGTGCCACGAACCGGCATGATATATTTGGATTAGGTGCCATGAGCCGGCACAGTATTATTAGATCGAGTGTCACGTTCCGACATGGTATTATAGGATCGGGTGTTACGTTCCGACACGATACTATTTGATCGGGTGTAACGTTTCGGCACGTAAATATTAAAGGAAAACATATTGAAATAACTTAATGTACTCAATATCAAAGAACCCATTTCCCAAATGAGTGTGGTGTGGAGGCATGAGTCATTATTCTTGATATTGTGACTAATTACGTAATTACTTTAGTGTTGTTGTCACTTGTTCATGTTTTTTGTTGCTTGCCACCTTCTAAGTGCTATAGTTGATTTTATACTATTACTTGTTGCATATTAGTTTCTATTTTGGGTTGGCTGATGATATCTACTCAGTACATGTTGCATATTAGTTTCTATTTTGGGTTGGCTGATGATATCTACTCAGTACATGTTGCCCTATACTGATTCCTACTTGCGTTTTCCTTCATTTTCCTTTTGTGGAGTGCAGCGAGTGTACCAGCGACTTTGACTCGCCCTCAATTCTAGTCAGTCTCCAGCACATCAGGTTCCAGGGTGAGCTATTCATTTGAACTCGTGTTGGATTCTCTCAGTCATGGCATGATGTCCTTAGTTTTCGGACTTGAAATATTTTATTCATTTATTTTGGTGTCTTTGATACTCTTAGACTTAATAATTTGAGATTAGATGTCCTTGATGTGATGACTTTCAGGTTTTGGGAAACGATATGTAATAGACTCTAGTAGGGTTTTATTTCTTACTTTACTAAGGTTTGAGCTTCCGCATTATGGTTGTATTTCATAAGTTGAATAACTAATATAAGTTGGGGTTTGAATTCGTTGGTTCACCCACCTAGGAGGTTAAGTGTGGGTGTCACTCTTGACTCATTTTGGATCGTGACAAACTTGGTATCAGAACTTTAGGTTCGATGATCTCATCACGCAAGGACATGTCTAGTAGAGTCTTGCAGAACGGTATGGGGACGTCTTTACTTTTCTTCAAGAGGCTATAGGACTTTTGGAAAACTCCATTATTTCCTTCTTTCATGTGATTACTTGAATCCAATTGGTATATATGTGATACAAATTGATATTTGAACTCCTTCACTACTTTTCACATATGGTCAGAACTAGAGCAACATAAGTGACAATAGCAACACCAGAAAGAGAGGATGTGTCCTTGGAAATAGGCATGATTCTTTGATAAACTACATGGCCTGTAATGACTAGTGACCAACATGATCACTTTTTTTAAGTTCTTAAAGTTGAAACCCTCGGTCTTCAAGAGTATTAAATCGGAAGATGCTTATGATTTCCTTGTTCTTTTCATGAGCTGCTTCGTAAGATGGATATAGTAGAGATAATTGGTTTTGAGTTTATGACATATCAGTTCCATAGAGACGCCAAAATGTGGTGGTAGTCTTATGTTGAATGTCGACCAGCAAAAACACTACCTATGACTTGGGTAACATTTTCTAGCTTCGTCATGGAGAAGTACATCCCCCGAACTTTGAGGGATAGGAGGAGAGATGAGTTCCTGAATATAGAGTAAGGGAAGATGTTTGTTATATCCTATGAGGCAAAATTTTTGTGCTTTATCTAGATATGCGACTCAACTTTGCTTCAATTCGAAAGAGCGGATTCACTACTTTGTGAAGGGATTGAGGTCGGATTTACAGATTCAAGCTTTATAGGTGGCTGCTTCAGCAATTTTTTTTTCCAGAAAGTGGTTGATTTTGTGATGGAGGTAGAGGGGTGAAGCCAGATGACTTTGCTAAGGTGACAACATCCAAGAATTTTAATAAGAGACAACTATATAATGAACACCATTACTTTGAAAACTACAGTAGTAAAGTTGTCATAACATGTATGAGTTGCTTAACGAATGATGAGATTATGTTGCATCAATTGAGTTCAGAATCTCTACTACAATTTCATAGATTGAATTTATATCAAAGAGGGTCATGATACAACTACTATAATAGTACCAATGCTCACTTGGTTAGAGTTATGAAATGTGTTGATTTTATTATCGACCTGATCTAAGAAAGAGTGCAAATCGCTTGAGCTAGAGACGAAATATATTTGATAATATTCTATAGCTATTCAATGGGTAGAAATGTGTGGGCGGGTACGATCTTCTCGATAGGTATGATGTGTTTTAGTGAGAGATCTAATAGACTCTCACGGTGTGGTACTAGTGTTATGTGGAAACGAATATATTGATTATCAAGTGTGAATACTAAATACTTAAGAAGTTATCAGTTGTATGACATGTTGAGATAATGTGATTTTGTGTTGCATTTACATTTAAGAAACAGACTAATTTGTTACTACAGACGCTTAGGTTAAATATTGTTTTTCGGGAAGATTTTAGTAGTGGATCTTTGGACGGTATTAATACATTTAGTTTGTGAAGTGTAACTTTAGGATTCTAAATGAGGAGTGGTGATTTTATCTTAAGCTCCAAAAGAATAGATTGATACTGTAATGACAAACTTATGAGTAAAGAAAGTCAATGAGTATACTTGGGTGAATGGAATTGAAGATTTTAGTAAGAAAGTGCGTATAAAATTGGGTTAGTCCTTTGGATTTGATTGGTATAACTGGGTTTGAGGTGTCATATTGATGAAAATGTTGACTTCGTGGTGATGGAAAGAGCTTACTGAGCATGATGGTAATAAGAGTTCGTGATGGATTGTGATTGGGATGAAACTATATAATAAGGATTGTTGGTTAAATGAATTAGGTATAGAAATAACAACTTGCGAGTATCTAAGGTGGTGGTTTTCTACTATTTGGTGAGTAACATGGTTGCATGGAAAGTTTTAGGAGATGCTAGGACACCGCTCGAATAGAATTTAAAGGAGCTAGAGTTATAATGAAAATAAAATTAGTGGGATATAATGTAGCCTTTGAAAATAGGTGAGAGCAAGAATATTTTCTCTGATTGCAAGGGCTAAAGAGGTATCTTCAGAGTGATTGAGAATTGAGTTCAGAGACGCGTGATTTTATTTGTTTTGCTCTGGGTATGGTAATAGTGTCATGTATTCATCAGACTGGCTAAAAACTAGTGGATAAGACTTGAGAAAGGAGTGTAGAGATGTTCAACTTTAGTGTGATGATAAGTTCTTTTGTGGTTTTGAGTTTAGTAATGAGAACGATTGGATTTTTAGCGAAGAATATGGTTATGTCGTTGGAGAAGCGATCAATGATAAGCTAAGATACATGAACTCATAAAAATCTTCAAGATATGAGCTAATGTTGATAGATAAGGGGATTGGGTTACCCAGTTGGATTCACAATTCAAAATTTTCATTGTAAGTCTACATTTGTGGTGGTATGTTTTGTCAAGGTATGAAATTCTAACGTAAAAAGTGATCGATTGCATCGGGTATTGAGCATTTGGAATGACTTATGCATGGTTTGGATCGTATAGTTTCTTACTTTTGATTGTTAAGGGGCCTAAGAAAGGATTTCACTTAAAAGTGTTGGTTAGAGTAAGGTAAATGGCTGGAATGGTTATGATGGTTGTTAGTATTGAGAATATGGGCTTCAATGGAATGATGTGAAGATTATGTGGAGTCTAATAAATAGAGTATAGGTACGATCATAATGGGGACGAGACCGGTGGATTGTGGGTAGCTAAAAATCAAAGAAATAGAGTCAACTGAATGGAAATGTTTGATATGGGATCTTTAGAGGAAGCATTTAGTGTTTTTCACCCTTGGTTCTGTACATTCTTATGTGACCACCTGTTTCGTTCTATACATGGTTTGGAGGAGGATTCACTAGCTATGCCCACACGTGTTTTCACTTTTGTAGGTGTATCCCTAGTGGTGGATCGAGTATATCGATCTTGCGATGTCCTCTTGATTGAGTAGGAAGTTTGGTCAGACTTGGTTATCTCAGATGACATATTTGGTGTTGTCTTCGAGCTATTGAAGTATTTCAGTGGTTTTACATATACCACCTTGCTTTTGAGAATTTATAGAAGAGCTGACATGGGTATTTACAATTGTCCGACAGTCTTAATATTCATTTAGTCATCGAGGTCATGTTTCGATTATGTGTGGTTGAATGTGGGTATCACTGGGTCTAGTTCTACTATTTTTAAGGGTTATATACAATCACAACTACTAATCTAGCATTTCGATAGTGTTGTTAGAGGTTCTGTATGCTTGGGTGTATCGCTCGATGCGTGGTTACTTGATCATTTTCTTCTTTGGGTAAGATAAGTTTGATTCTCTTATGATGAGTACCTGATGTCTAACGATCAAATTTTTATAACTTAAGCTCGTGGAAAGTTTATGTTGTGAGAAGGAAATATTGATAAGATCTATGATGGTTTGTGCATTATGAGTGTGGTGGTTGGTTTGATGCATTTGAGGTGAGACCTTGGGGTACTGATCTTTTGAGGGAATCGCTAGGGAAGGTAAAATGCATTTAGCTCAGAGCAAGTAGAAGGAGTATGCAGACCAGAAGGTCAGGGACTTGGAGTTTATAGAGGGAGAGAAATATTTGCTGAAAGTTTCACCTATGAAGGGTGTGATAAGGTTTGGTAAGTGAGGTAAGCTCAGTCTGAGGTATATTGGGTCGTTTGAAGTGCTTAAGCGTGTGGGAGAGATAGCCTAGGAATTGTCTTTGCCCCAGGGTTATCAGGAGTGCACCTAGTGTTTCATGTGTCTACGTTGAAGAAATATCATGGTGATGAAAACTACATTTCGTTGGGATTTAGTCCTGCTTGATGAGAATCTGTCTTATGAGGAGGAACATGTAGCTATTCTAGATAAGGAGGTCCGCACGTTGAGGTCAAAGGATATTACTTCTGTGAAAGTCCAGTGGAAGAATCGTTCAGTTGAGGAGTCCACTTGGGAGACCGAAGATGATATGTACAAAAGATATCCACACCTTTTTGTCAATTCAGATACCCTTTCATACTCTTGCTTTCTTGTGACCGTTCGAGGACGAACGATGGGTAAATTGGTATCTGATGTAACGACCCGTTAGGTCGTTATGAGCACTAGAACTATATCGACCCTTTTCGTAAATTTTAAATGATGATTTTGAACTATTTATTTAACTACAATTATTTAGTTGACGAATATCTATTAAATAATTATTTTTTATTAGTTATTTATTAATGGGCCAAGTTCATTGTTTATTTAATACCCTAAGTCTGACCCATATATGAAAATAAGTTAGTAAGGTTATTTAGCACCTTTAGTTGATAATTATTTTATTAAAAAGAAAAAACCAAAGGTTATCGTAGAAACCGATTGCGGCGTCAGGTAAGTGTTTCACAAGTTAAATTTACTTTCATATGTTTGAATTGTTTAATAGGTAGCATACATTATTATATATATTGTTGGGGTGGAAGCTTAAAGGGTCATATGTTTAGTAATGTTGCCGTGAATTTTGAGTTGGCAAATTGATGGCCAACAATGGATTTTGGAGATTAAATTTTAGTGGATAGCTAGGGCACATTGATTAGTCATTGATGGTGTAATGATTAGTAAGGAATTGAGGGTTGCAAATGGGTTCTGTGGTTGTTGCATTATAACCAGTGGCTTCAATTTTAAACATTATAATTTTATTATCATATTATAAACTAAGTTTTGATATATTGGTATAAATAATTAAATATTAGGTATATTGTATTATATGAATTTTATTAAGTTATGATAATTGGAGGTATTGGAACTTACCCTTGAGCTTGAACTGTAGGAAATTGACTATAGAGTGGTGTGAGTTATTGAGTCTAGGCTAGATGTATATAGTAATATGGTGTTTATAGACTCGTTAACTTATGAATTATGCATACTTGATAGGTTGGAAACGTTCCGAGGCATTGAGGAAAGGAAAAACATTGGAGAATTAGCTTGCTTGACTTCGGTTCTTCGGTGAAGGTAGGTTATGGTTTATTCTATGTGATAGATAGACTCTTAATAGTGATTGGTAGTCATTGAGTGATATTGTGAATTTTCTATGTACTTGGTTGTTGTGGTTTGGATAATTCATGTGTTATTGTGATTTATCTGTAATCTCAAGACCGCGAAATCCATAATCTTGAACTTGTTCTATTAATGTGATGACTTGAATGAAGAAGGCTTAATGAAATATGGTTAAGGAAGTGGAAATAGATGATAAAGACTGACAAATGAATTAACTATATGGTTGGATCGGGTGCCACGAGCCGGCATGATATATTTGGATCATGTGCCACGAGTCGGCATGATATATTTGGATCGAGTGCCACGAGTCGGTATAATATTATTGAATCAGGTGTCACGTTCCGACACGGTATTATGGGGTTGGGTGTCACATTCTGTTATGATATTATTGGATCGGGTGTCACGTTCAAACACGTAAACATTAAAGGAAAACATATTGAAATAACTTAATGTCTCAATCTCAAAGAACTCATTTCCCAAATGAGCGTGGTGTGGAGGCATGAGTCCTCGTGTGTTTTCTTGATATTGTGACTGATTACGTAATTGCTTCAGTGTTGTTGTCACTTGTTCATGTTGTTTGTTGCTTGCCACCTTCTAAGTGCTATAGTTGATTTTATACTATTACTTGTTGCATATTAGTTTCTATTTTGGGTCGGCCGATGATATCTACTCAGTACATGTTGCCCTGTACTGACTCCTACTTGTGTTTTCCTTCATTTTCCTTTTGTGGAGTGCAGCGAGTGTACCAAAGACTTTGACTCGCCCTCAGTCCTAGTCAGTCTCCAGCACATCAGGTTCTAGGGTGAGCTATTCATTTGAGCTCGTGTTGGATTCTCTCGGTCATGGTATGATGTCCTTAGTTTTCGGACACAAACTACTTTATTCATTTATTTTGGTGTCTTTGATACTCTTAGACTTAGTAATTGGAGATTAGATGTCCTTGATGTGATGACTTTCAGGTTTTGGGAAACGATATGTAATAGACTCTAGTATGATTTTATTTCTTACTTTACTAAGGTTTGAGCTTCCGTATTATGGTTGTATTTCGTAAGTTGAATAACTAATATAAGTTGGGGTTTGAATTCGTTGGTTCGCCCACTTAGGAGGTTAAGTGTGGGTGCCACTCATGACTCGTTTTGGATCGTGACAAAGAGATTCATGCTGATAACGTGTTATAAAATAGGTGTTTAAGAAACAAAAATAATGAAAAATAGAATAAATCATCTCATTCTTTACAAAGTGATAAAAGGATGAAAAAAAGTTATGATTTTGTGTCTTGTCTTAATATTTATTAAAATTAGGAGAACAATTTAGTATAGTAAAGAAAGATTTTTTTCTAAAGTAATTAATATAAATGATGAATAAATGTTTTACCTCAAATAAAGAGAATTTAAAAATATTAACAAAAGTTAATATAATATATATTGCAGTAATTTAACATGAGGTAGTTAATATAATAATTTATATAACTGGCTTAAAATGATTTTAACTGATGATAAAATAATAGTAATAAATAAATATTTCATTATATTTGTTTGTTAAACACCTTTCTCCTCCCTCTCCCAATCTCTCTCGTCAGATATACAAATACATATGTCTATCAGTTATATATATACAATTATCTGACAAATATACATATACAGTTCGCCTCTCTCCACTCTCTGCCCTCTCTCGCTCGCCTCTCTCCTCTCTCTCCCAATCTCGGTCGCCTCTCTCCTCCCTCTCCCAATCTCGCTCGCCAGATATACAAATACATATGTATATTAGGTACATATATATAATTATTTGACAGATAACCATATACAATTTGACAAATATACATATACGATTCGCCTCTCTCCACTCTTTGCCCTCTCTCGCTCACCTCTCTCCTCTCTCTCTCCCAATCTCGCTCGTCACTCTCATCCCTATAACATGTAGCTACGAATCATAATTAGCAAACTATAGCTATGGAGCATAATTAAGCTACTTTTGAATGGATATATGCAAAAGTTCCCCTTGTAATATTGGGCCCGTAAACGGACCTTTCATTATCTAGTAAAAAGAGAAATTAGAAGTTTCAAGCATAAAGATAAGAAAGAGCGAAAACTAAATTATATGCAGAATGCCTATTATTGGCATCAATACTTTTTGACTCAAAGATTCCCAAATTATCCCATAATTCACTACAATTGGTTGCCTCCCTATTTTTGGCCAAATATATTACAAACAACAATCACGGAATTGATTTAGTCTCTTTCCATTAAAAGTATATTATACAAATATATTTATGGTATTATAAAATTTATGCAAAGTTTAAAGGGTTGGAGCTTCAACTAGCCTTTACCAAAAGGAATGTCGCCTTCCTCTTGCAATTCGTCCCTTCCGTAAGATCTGGCGGTTGATTTTGTGTTATCACTCAAAATATTAATCCTCTCTTATTTTTAATATAAATATGGACCAATTGGTAAAGGATATTAAATAAATTAGTCTATTAGTAACAAATTAAATTGATTACCAGAAAATTATCCGTCAATTAATTAACTAAAGTTAAATGAATAGTTCAAAATTCTCAAATCAACTTCACCAACTGATCAGAAATGACTTGACGGAATTATCGGGAGGAGTGAAACGGTAGTTTTATAAAAAAAAATTCCAAAAATGACCTTTAGGATCACAATACAAACATCTATGACTTATTTTAGACTATAGTTTTAAAAATCTTTCTTTTTTTCTTAAACTTTACATCGATTTAAAATACATCTAAAAATTGAAACGAAGGGAGCACACATTCAGTTCTAGCATACATTTATAATGAATTTAATCTAGTATAGTTCACACATGTCTCTATCGTTATTCCAATGGTTCATATATACCCATTTGTCCAATGAAAGTGAAAATAATATAATTTAATTCATTTTTTATTTTTTTTTATCATATATGCATTTTTGGAAATATTAAAATAAAAATTCTCTTATTATATAAGAGAGAGTTCGTGCTAAGCAGGCACGTCTTCGTCGACGTGCCTGCTTTAGCGTGTTTCGAAAAAAAATATTAAAAATTTATTTCTTTTGTTCTACTTTAATTTAATTAGTGTATAATTTCTTCAAAATTATGGAATCCGTTTTAGTTATGACCTTTAGTTTTAAATTCAAGACTTGACGTTGAAGTAAGCACATATCCATCGACATGCGTGCTTCAACGTGTTTAGGAATTTTTTTTAAAAAAATTACTTCTTTTGTTCTAATTTAATTTAATTAGTGTATAATTTTTTCGAAATTATGTAATCCGTTTTAGCTATGACTTTTAGTTTTAAATTTATATTCTTTAGTTATAGCTTTATTATTTTGAATGTCGGTAATATTTATTTATATCTTGTAACTACTTTGAGTAAAAAATCAACGATCGATGACGAAAAATACTTTAATTATGGACATCTTAATGGATCTCTTCACATTAAATTTGTGCAAACAAAAAATAATTAACAGCTTAAATATCTAAAAATCATATTAAAATTTAATCAACTTTCTAGATTCTATCTATATCACATAAATTAAAATAAAAAAAATATTAAAATATTGGGTCCGTGCTAGCACGAGCACCTATGTCTAGTTATAATACAACCACAAGAAATTTATTTTAATTTTTTTCTTTTTCTGTTCACACTTTTTTTTAATCTCTCATATTTTCATACTAAAAAAAGAAAAAAAGAAGATAAAATAGAAATAAAAAACTTAAATAATGATAAACAAATATCAATAAATGAAGATACTTGAAGCAAATAGATCTACATGCTTTAATTGACACAAAAATTCATATCTAGAATCATAAGGGCATATTTAGAAAGCCACACATGAGAACTAGATTTGAATATAATTGTGTAATTACAATAATATGGTCTGTTTGTTTGCCCGTAACTATTTGATTGGTAGGGCTTGGGTGTATTTAGTTTAGAGGAGATAATTACACTTTTTAATTCTAAAGGAGAGAAGTAAGAATTACTAAACAGTTACATGGTATAATTTCAAAGTTTGATTTTTAATTTATTATTATTATTATTATTATTATTATTATTTTAATGTATTATTTATTATAACTTTTTAAAATATATTTTCGTTATTTATCTTTCATTTCTTCTCATTTCCCATTCTTTACTTCAGGTGGTTTCATTTAATTGCTAGTATCTTTTGTTTCTTACTTATTTTTTCTTTACATTCTTTTGATTAATCAAAATATTTTTTAAATATTAAATCATCTTTATTCTATTTTATATTAATCTTATAATATAAATCAGTAGGTCATTTTGATAAAAATAATATAAGCAAAATTTTAAGGAAATATACTCCTCTATGGAAGTATTTTTTTATTTTTTTTTTACTTTAAAGGGTCTAAAGTTGGCTGTTAGTTAAACTTTTTACGACTTGTTTTCTTTAGTTTTTTTTTTTTTTTTAGGAAAAATTGTATAAAATAGCAAACTATTAATTCAAATTAAATGTTATAACCACATTTTGATTTAATTGTAATCCGTAGCAAACAATTGTCATTCGCCTCTCTCCCTGAATTTCTCGCTCGCCACTCTCGATTTCTCGCTGCCAGTCTCTCCCTCGCCTCTATCACTTTATACAAACACAAATGTATAAAATGCGTTTTGTTTGTATAAAGCGAGAGAAAACTATATATATACATATCTTTTCGTTCGCCTCTCTCTCCAGAGAATCTCGCTCGCCACTCTCCCAGATCTTGCTCGTCACTCTTACTCGCCTCTCTCACTTTATACAAACACAAATGTATAAATTGTGTTTGTGTTTGTATAAAGCGAGAGAAAATTATATATACAAATATAAATACATATATTTTCGTCCTATACACTTATAATTATACAAATACAGATCTTCCCCTGCCCAGTTTTCTTTTGTCTTTCTCTCTTTCTCGCTTTATACAAACACAGATTATACAATTGATTTTTTTGTATATGTATACCAAAAAATATTATATAATTGATTCTTTTGTATATGTATACCAAATTATACATATTAATAGCCATAGCAAACATAAAGTTTGCTATGAAGCGCAACTATACAAACTATAGCTATAACATACAAATATGATTTTTATGTTTGCTAAACCTAAAATTTACTCTCTTTTTTATGGACTACTTCTACTCCTCTTTAACCAAATAAATTATGATATGATTAATAACTAAAATAATAAACAATCAAAGAGCATATATTAAAGTAAAATAAAGTATATGTAACGATCCGTTAGGGCGTTTTGAGGACTAGAAGTATTTTGATTCTTTCGTTAAATTTTAAATGGGAATTTGAATTTTTTTCGGTTAACTACGATTATTTAGTTGATGTATATTTATTAAATAACTAATATAGTTGATAGTTAATGGGCGAAGTCTATAATTGAAACTTACATAAATATGCTATATTAAAATAATATTTACCATTTATAGCAATAACATTTTTTTTCAGTTGATCACTTTTAATACATTTATAATACAGTTTTAATACACATTACAGAGAACAGTTTATAGAACACATATAATACAAGTTTTATTGATGGATAATACATTTATCATACATTTTAATACACTTATAATACAATGTGTCAGTTTTTTACCAAACAAGCATAATATATTTTAAAAAAACAGTTATAATACATACATATTGCATACATAATTCACTTTTAATACATATTGCAGATTTATCATAGTATTGCTATAAATGGTAATAAATAAAAAGTGTCGCTAAAATCAGTAATTATTTATTGAAGGGTACTCATCCAACTAATTTTTTCTTGATTTAATATCCTATTTCACTTAGCCCATATGTAAAATAAAATAGTAAAATTCAGCTCTTTAGGTCTATAATTATTTTTAACGAAAAAAGAAAGAAAGAAGAGTATAGATGAGAAACTACCTGCAACATCGATACTGGAGCAACAACATATTCAGGCGAGGGCTTCCAAAAACTCTATTTTATTGAATACGTAATAAATTATTATGTATATGAATATAATTGTGCATTATTCTCATAGAAAAGTGGGTGTTATATTTTGGGTGCGGAATGGAATTGAACCTTTTCAATTGATAGTGCTGCACACGTGACTATTTTTTATTTGGTAGGTCATTTAGGTCTATAATTAAGCATCATAGAATTTCGGTTGAAAATATAAAATAAAATAAAATAAAACAAAGGGAATTCAATTTGAAACTCTTGCTAATGCAACGTGGTAAGTTTAGGGGATACATTAATGGTTATTCATGGGTCAGTCTTTGGATAATTATGACATAAATTAGTAGGAGTCAGATGTAATTAGAAGGTTTGTAAATTAGTAGCCATTCCATCTAAATCTTTTAAAAATAAATTATGCATCTGTTTGGAGGAAATTTATGTGGTTACTGTTGTGTGTGGTTAAGTTATGGATAGTGTAATTGGTTATGGTTTAGGATTTCTTTTTCATGATTATTATATTAGACTCAACTATTGAAGTTTTAGGATAAAAGTATAGCAATATGAGTGTTCACGGATTCATTACTTATAAATAATGCATACTTGATAGATTGGGAACGTTTTGAAGCTTTGCGAACGAAAAAAAAGGCAAAATCTTGAGGATTTGTAACACGTGTTCGGCATTCAAGGTATGTGAAGACTTCCAGACTTCATTGAAGGACGTTTTTCTTATTAAAGATTAAAAATGGAATAGACAATGGGTAAGGGCGAAAGATGGGGGTCTCGTACCAATGGTGTGACGGGCATTGGTACGAGTACCGATATTATAAAGGGAAAGTTTATTACTATAACATGATAGATTGTGATTCGAGAATGCCAAAGCATATATACATTAGCTGATGTATTTAGTTACTTGATTTCTTTTATGTGGTTGTGTTTCTTTATTGAACCCGTATATTTGTGATAATTTAGGCGATTATATGCCATAGCGACATTTGATTTATTGAGATGCTTCATCATCCCTTTTTATCGACATCATATTGTGCACATGCATTAACATGAGATTGAGTATGAGTAAATGTCTAAAACGTGGAGATCGTCCGTGTTGAGATCGAGTTATGATTTTAATTTGGGCACGTGGAGATCGTCTGTGCGAGGGATTGGTTATGATTATAAGTTGGGCACGTGGAAATCGTCTGTGCTGGGGATTGTTTGATTTTATGATAGTGCGTTGAGATCGTCCACACAGACACGTGTAGATCGTCTGTGTCGGTATATGGACCTCGCGAGTCCCCCATGGGTCATGAACTCTCGATGTATTTTCGAGAAATATCATGTATATACGGTTGAGAGAGTACTGGGCATTTGAGGCATATCATTTTATGGTGTCACATTGCATTGCATTGCATCCCATTACATCCTTCATTCTTGTTTGATTGTATGCTTCATTGATGTTTGGACATTACGTGACATTTGATTATCTCTATTTGATGAAAACTTGGTTGAAAAGTATAATGTGGACGTGTATAATTAATGAATTATTTTCTTATATACTCCTGTCACTACTTCTTCGCTGTCGGACTATGAGATATACTGGGTACACGTGGCTTCGTACTCATACTACACTTGCTGCACTCTTTTATGGTGCATATTGTATTTCGAATTTGAGCGCATCTCTTGGAGCTTGAGTTTGAGTTAGATTATCTTGGAGTTGTGGTAAGCTACTTGGATATTCTGCGGCTCATACCTTCATCTATCGTTATTATTTAGGTTGTGTTGGTTTTCTGATAGGATATTTCTAATGTTTAGACTTGTTTAATAATTAGAGGCTTGTATTGACTTTAGAAGCTCTTGTACTTATGACACTGAATCTTGGGCTAGTATTTCAATTTTTCCGTATTTTATTATAAAAGACTTAGTATTCGGAATATTGCTTGCTACTTACTTTTTCACAATTTAAGTTGAATTGGTTAACTTATTGGGTTGGCTTACCTATCGGTTGGAAACATAAGTGTTATCACGATTTGAAATTTTGGATCGTAACAGTATGTAACTAAATAATCAAACAAAATGTACTAAAGTAAAATAAAAAATTACCCTCTCAAACCAAATTCGTGACCAATTAATTTAATATCCATCAAGAGCTAAATTATTCTTTTATATAAATAACTTGGTATTGAATAAAGTTAAATTTTAAAACGTAAAGTCAACAAATATTTAAAAATTATTATGGGAATTGTACTTCTAATGTCTGCAATAACTCTCAATGAAGTCCTAGTGAGATTTTTTGGCATAATATATTATAGGGTCCCTATATTATAATATAAACAGAAAAGGTAAATTTTAGAAGCAATATGCATGGCTGATTATGACATAATAAAAAAGATCTCTTAAAACAAAACAAAATATAATCGTAGAATATTAGTTCTACCAAAACGACAAAAATACTGATCGGGTAGGTGGGTATTTAAGTAGTATCAATAAATATTACTCCTCCGTCAAAAAGTTGTCGTGTTACGTTTTTCGTAAGTTAATTTGATTAATTTTTAAAGTTAAATTAGATTATATTAATTTGATTTTTTAAATTAAAAAATTAGATTTTCAAAAATCATATGAAAAAAGCTATAAATTGCAAAAAATTTATGTGTCAGTATGATGAAAAAATACATCGTTAAATGTTAGTCAAGTTCTTATTGTTTGACTCTAAAAAATGGAAGCCATGACGACTAAAAGGGGACGGAGGGAATACTCTTATGTCCCAATTTATGTGATACTTTTCGTTTTTCGAGAGTCAAATAATTTAAGTTTGATTAGGAATTTGCTTATGGAATCTTCAATTTTTTTAAAATGAAATTTATATACTTGTAAACTACGTAAAAAGTACTATAAATCACAATAATAGATAATTCAAAATATTTAAAAGATATATATAAAATTTGTGGTTAAAGATAAACTTGTTTGAATCTCAAAATAAAAAAACATATCACATAAATTAAAACGGAGGAAAGTATTTCCTTTGCCATTATTGAATGGTAGGTGGGATATATACGACTCATTCTTAAAAAATTACATATTAAATGAACGGTTAGGACATGACACTCCTAACCAAATATAAAGTAGTTAAGAAATTTATTAAATGAAAGATAAACATAAATTATTTTTTTAACAATTTTCTTAAATTTTGAAGAATTTACTTATTTAAAATTATAAAAATAGTTTCAACAATTCATTTAATATAAACTAGAAGAAGTATGATCTAATTTTTAAATTTTTTTGTTAAAATTAGAGATAGCCACTAAAGAAACGTATATAATTATATAAAGATTAATTAAAATTTTTTTTAAAATTTTAAATTTATTTATTTGAATCATTAAAAAAATAATTAAAAATTTCATTTTATAAGTACATTATTTTATACTGTTGTACCGTGTTGTTGCATGTGGTTTGTCAGCTACTGAAAAAAGAATTTAATTAGCAAACGTCCAAAATTTATTTCTGGTCCGCTCCTTGAAATTAGAGTTTTCTTAAAGTGTGCATACTCCAAATTTGATTTTGAAAAAAGAAATTACTATAGTCTGCAACAATATTTGTAGATACAAACGAAGCACAACTTAACAGATTCATTCAATACTTTAATTTGCCTGATATTTTGTTTTACCTGACTAAGTATATAAAATTTTGAAAAAACTTAACTAAAATTATAGAATAAAATAAATTTTTAAAAATTTAATTATTATTAAATATTTAAAGTACGAAACTTCTTATAATTAAATATTGTACAACACCTCACAACGTCGAGTTTTAATTAATTGCCAACAAAAAAAAAAGGATTATTAATCTATAGCACCTCACGACAGTTTCAAACATAAAGCTCCACTATTTTATTTAGGACCTAAAAAGATTGATGGTACATTAAAGCAGAAAAGAAAAGATTTCTAGTAAGTACGTATTTTTTTTTTTTTGAGGATCCAAAAAGATTGATATTACATTATAGCAGAGAATAAAAGAGTGATAGTATTTTTATGTGAATTGTTTTGACTGAATACAAAATTTTAAAATAGAAAGAAAAAGTTTGAAATTTGTAGCAATAAAATAATGACATTACAAAGAAAATGAAAATTTTAAATTATTTTTTCAAATATAAAATATGTTATTATTATTTTAAATAAATATCATATAATCTCTTATCAGGCCCATGAAAAGCTCATGAAAAAGTACAAGATTTCCCTGAGGACTCAAAAAGATTGATAGTACATTTATTAATATTTTTTTTTTGTTTTTTTCAAACTCTTCATTAAAGTTTAAAGATATGGATAATTTTTAAAAAATAATTAATATATTTTATCCGTCGTCCCTAGGAGAGAAAAGGCCCAAAATAGTCCCTCATCTTTGGGTTAAGACTCAAAGTCATCCTTGAGTTTTCACATGGAGCATTAATAATCTCTCATATTTGTAATATTGGTGCACTTTTGATCCTCCGCCAATTTTTTTGCCTATTTTGTAACATTGATTTTATCCACAATTTATGTATGGAATGTTCAATTTATGTATGCCAAAATATAATTAATACATAACTCTATGTGAGAAGAAAAACACCTTGTTTTGTTTAGTAGAAACCGTATTACAGGTAAAGTCGAGAGGTTCATCACGACGATTTCACGTGTAATAGTACAATTTTTTCTTTTCTTACAACGTCATATGTTAAGATGTTCTTAGTTTAACTGCAGTAATATTTCTACTGAACAGAACAAGGTGTTCTTCTTCTCACGTAGAGTTATTATTTCTACTAAATATATAAAAAGACGATTGGACATTCCTTATATAAAATTGTAGACAAAATTAATGTTAAAAAATAGGCAAAAGTTTAGGGGAGGACCAAAAATGCACTAATATTACAAACATAAAGGACTATTAGTGCTCCATGTGAAAACTCAAAGATGACTTTGAGTCTTAACCCGAAGATGAGGGACTATTTTGGGCCTTTTCTCTCCCTAGGAACTTTATTCATTTTGAATCATTTAAAAAGTGCTAGAAATTCATTTGGTAGGCTTCTTCAGAAGTTGAAATATAAATATTTAATTATTATATTTAAATTAGTTAATATTAAGATTAATTAGTACTAGTGATAAAATATATAAAATAAGAATTATTTTTCTTACTGAATAAATAAAAATAAACAAAAATATTAATAGATTGTTCATACTTCCTCTATTCTACATTAGATGAATCTGTGAGACAATGCAAATCTATTTAGAAAAACATTTAAAGGCATAATTTAAATCATATTTTCACTATTATCCTTTTATGAAATCATAAATGTAACCTTGTAAATAATGTAATTTATCTTCTAAAAAATATAAAACTTCATTAAAAATAATACAAATATAAACTAAATTTAAATATTTATCTTAAACTTTTAAAAAATTAATTCTTTTGCATTATAAAAATAGCTTAAAAACTTACTTAATATGAAATAAAGGAAATAATTCTCTTTTGGTCCATTTTTGTTTATTCAGTATAAAAAAATAAAAATAGATGTACATGGTATTTTTGCAGTTTGCAAAACTACGTGGTTTGTCCATTGGGGTCTACTCCGAATATTATTTCAAGGCCACTCCTTAAAATTAGAGTTTATTAAAATTTGCAATAACTGTTGTCTGTAGATACAAACGAGGCACAACTCAACAAAATCATCAATCTTATAGGGCCTAACCCAATTGGTGGCCCCCTAAAGTTGGCACAAAATTTCACTTAGACATCTTAACTGAGCGATGTTCATTTTAAACCCCTCATGTAGGATCTCATTGTGTCATTTTGACACTTTTCGCTGATATGACATGGTGAGTGTAATACACTCAAAGTCAGCACGTGAAGAGCTTTATACAGGCCAAAAAATTATTTTTAAAACACTGTTCATCTTCTTCCCTCTTTCTTTTTGATTATCTCATCTACCACACACCATCAACCCACCGTCGTTACATCATCGCCATTAATCTTATTAAAATCGAAGTAATTTTTAATTTTTGAGATCTGAAAATCATCACAACCATCATCTTCTTCTCATTCTGTTTCTTTAGATCCAACAATTAAATTTCAGCGCCACGAAATAATTACTCTATTTCTTGTTCACATATTTGAATCCTCTGCACATACGAGAAATGCAAAAAAAAATCTTCCATTGTTAGTTATAACTGATTTTTTTAGAAGTAAAAAAGAGAAAAAAATGTGCTTTTATAAATTAATTTTTAAAATGTAATTAAATTCTTTGAAAGTGTTTCTTGAAAAGACGATAGAGTGAAAAAGGGGTTGAGGTTGGGGGTGAGTGGGGGTAAATAGGATGGACGATCTAGTGGGGGTGGAGGAGCGGTTGGGGTTGGGATGGGTGGGGTGGAGAAGACGCCTGAGTTGGTTGGTTGAAGAAGACAAGGGTGAGTTTCTTGAAAATTAGAAGTGATGAATTTCTTTTTACTTAAAAGTCATTAGTTTAAAATTATTTTTACATATATGACATGTGTCTTTGTTTAATTCGTCACTTTGACACGTCATCGGCAAGTGTATTACACACACTTTGTATTTTTGGATGATTGTTAAAAAAATGTCAAAATGACACAACAGAACCCTACATAAAGTGTCTATAATGAACAAAACTCAGTTAATGTGTCTAAGTGAAACTTTGTGCCAACTTTAAGGGGCCACTGATGTGTTAGGCGGCCATCTTATACAGACTGCGTGAAAGTTGTTTGACTAGAAAAATAAAGGGAAAATTATGTGTATAAGCAAACATATATTAATTAATTAGTTAACATAGCTATAGTCTGCCTTAATTACAATTCGCAACATACTTTTAGCTATAATTACACTGCTCAGCTTTTTAGTTTTGTATAATTCGCACGTCTGTACAATTCAAAATTTGTATAACTTTTGTATAATTCAGAATTTGTATAACTGTTTACACTTTTTGATGTTTGTAGTTGTATAAATTCGTTATTTCGAGTTTATACAAAATAACTGAATTATACAAATGTACCCGTGAATTATACAAATCCGTGAATTATACAAATGAGGCAGCTTAAACTGTAGCTACAGCCCGTAAATATGCAAACTATAGCTATGGAGCATAATTAAGTTTATTATAGTCGCTATTTGCGAAAATTCCCCAAAAATAAATTAAGAGATTTTTTAAAAATTGAAATCATCTCGTAAATAGTAAAATAAAATAAATTATTATTATATATTTAAAATACGAAGCTTCATAGCAAAATGTTTTTCATCTTTTTGTACCTATAGACATATGGTATGGATGAACCTTTTCTTAAAAGGAAATGATGTAGATGAGTCAATTTTTTAACGAATGACATAAATGAGCTTTGTTTTCAAAGTTTGATAACATGTTTGAGCCTTTTCCATTTAATCAACCAGTGTTCAGATCTAGAGACAACATCTTAATCATTCAGATTCAGACGACTAAATCTTAATGGAAAAAAATGAGGCCTTAGTAGTTTTTCACAAACTACTCATTACTATAAGGGTCTGTTTGAATTGACTTTTGACTTATAATTATAAGTTATAAGTTAAAAATTTAAATTTATGACTTTTGACTTATTTTATTATTTTGGCTTAAAAACAAGTGCGTATAAGCATTTTATTTTATTTTATACAAACATTACAAAAATATTTTAGCTTAAAAACACCTAAAATAAGACAATTCCGAATAGGCTCATAGTAGCTTTTTAGTAGTTTGTTAATCATTTAAAAATTCTTTTATTTAAATAAAGGTAAAATTAAAAGAATATTCGTAAAAATACTGCCTTTTGAAATTAAAGGAGTACCCAAATTTAATTAAATATAAAAGATTCAAAGCGTGAAACAATTTTTCACTGTCACGATTCAAATTACCGTGATTGGCACCCAGGTCATCCCTTCTTGTGGGTGAACCAACACTAATATCTAACTCATGCAATTTTAAGTATCTAAACAGAATAAAAAAGTATAACCACATTTTTATTAATTTTTTATTATTGCAACTAGTTATGAATAGCTAAATCTCATAACAAGAGTTATAGAACCTAGAGTAGGAATAAGAATAGTGGAATCTTCACGTTAGAATCTTTGCACGAAGGTGTGATTGTTGTGCGTTAAAATTCTATAATAAAGATTGTCTTTCTAATGATTGCAAACATTAATACCACTTGTATTCTGACTTGTTTTACAAAAGAAATTAAGACTATGAAAAAAGATCATTAACAGAGGTTTGAAGCTCCAACCCTTATCTATTAGCTTGAGCTATATGATAGACAATCCGTTATATATTATGATGGACAAATTAAATCCATACCGAAGTACTGAAAGAAATAGCTAGATTCTTCTAATTGGTTGGCAAGACTTTAGAATATGAATAGATTTATCAATTATATATAAATAAAAAAATCATTTCTAGAAAGAAACGAGTATGTTAACTATTTATCCTTATAAAGATCTTGAAAAGATGTAGTTCTATAGTAGGTTTTCAATCACATAAAACTCTTTTTATTTAAATAAGAATAAAATTGAAAAAATACCATTAATATCTTGATTATGTGAAAGATCACTTATTTAAAAGGTAAGAAATATTCTCTCTAGTCCATATTGATTAAGTTTGTGAGATAAAACACACTCATTAAGAAAAAATATTACGACATTAATTGAACACTACTTTCTATTTTTGACGTTTTATTTATCTTCAACTATTTTTGAAAATAGAAATAATTCATAGTAGGTATCCCCTCAACTTTGTAATTAAGAGTTGATACACCCTTCGTTGCAAACGTGGCTCACATATACCGCTATCATTACAAAAGTGGTTTACATATACCGCTACTGTCACAGAAGTGGCTCACATAGACTCTTTTCATCTAGCAGAAGTATAAAAATTAGTTTTGAATTATTTTATATTAAAATTTAAAAAAGAAAATTCAAGTAGGGGTATATATGATCCTTCTAACAAAGTTCAGGGGTATATTTGATCATTTTCACACATAATTATTTTTTGATTTATTTGATTATCATTACTTAATTTCTTATTCTTTATTTCTTTCTTTCTTTAGTGTAAAAATAAGAGAACTAAGAGGAAAGTGTGCTAATGGAAAGAGAGAAAAAAAGTAAGAAAAAATATTAAAATAATTTTTTTTTGCGGCTATATTGTTGTAACGACCTGATCCCGTCGTTAGGGAAAAGCCAATGAGGAAAGAATTGGGGCCAGAAAACTTTTGAGTAGTAACTTGAGAATTCCTAGCCTAGTCCAGATTTGGACGAAATCTGAGTCATGTGAGGTCTAGAAAAATCTGGTAATGAATGAGAGATCTAATTATATTTTTGATCACATGAGTGGATAGCTAAGACGTTAAGAAACCCGTACGACTTTACAGAATCAAATTCGGGGGAGTAGAACTCCTGAAACTGATCTTAGCGTGAACGAGTAGTTTTTGAATGTCATGGGTTGAAGGTGTGTTATGAAATGGGGGTTTGAAACTCTAAATTCGACTCTCTGTCTCCGTGCAAACCGTCAGGATGGGGCCGCTGTAGCTGGATAGGGTCCGCCAAAGCGGGACAGACGCGACTTAAGTCGGAAATAAACCCCAAAAACGTTATTTTTCTGCAAATTTCGTTCTTGAGAGTTAAGAGACGACCCAGTGATTTTTCTTGAAGGTTTTCCACGTCTTCTAGCAAAAAAGGTAAGGATTTTACTCCCCTAATCCGTATTTCGATCCGTAGAACTTAGATTCTTGGGTAATTATTGTTGGGGGAAGGTTTTGATATGAAGTTAATGGTGGAAAAAGCCCTAATTTGGGTATTGGGATCTTGGGTTTGGCCTAGGGATAATAATTTTGATTGTAATCCGGGTAATTAGGCCTCGTTTATTGATCCTTGCGTTAATTGTATGTTTTTAGACCACGAACAAGTGGGAAAAATCCGTAAAGGAAAGATTCAAGTGTCTTAGGGGGATTCAAGCTTGGTTTCGAGATAGGTGATGGTTTGATTTCATATTTGTGTGATGTATGTTAGTATTTGCTTCATTGTAATGCATGTATGTATGAGAATGTTGCACTATTGATCACACCTAATGTAAATGAGTATGAATGAATGATTGTAAGTCATGAATCAACACTTGATTGTATGATTATGAGAATGTACATTGTGATTGTGATTGTGGCATGTTGAATGGATCGGGTGTCACGTTCCGACACACTAACTGAGATCAGATGTTATGTATCGACATACAATTGGATCGGGTGTCATGTTCTGACACACTAACTTGGATCGGGTGTCATGATCTGGTATATTAACAGTTTGGGTATGAGTTCCATGAGAGGACCATTGAATTGGGTTCCATGAGAGGACCATTGACTTGTCATATATACTTGTATTGAGAATGTGGAATTGTACATTGCTCCTGAAATGGTAACTGATATTGTATATGTTCGGTATATGCTTGTTTACTATGTTGTAACTGCTTATATACATGTTTCACTTACTGGAATAGCAGCGTGATCCTACCAGTACATTGTGGTTGTTTACTGATATATCACTTGCTCTTTCTTTGTTGAGTACAGGGCATCTTCAAGCGGCTACTGACAGACCTCAGCTAGGTGACTATTGAGCGTGACCGGATTCAAGGGTGAGCCAGTTCTTTCAGGCTGCCATGGATCTCTCGTGCTTAAGTCCACTCTTTCCGGACTCAGACCATTTGTTTAGGGTGTTTTGTTTAGTTTTCGGGGCTGCTCCCCCTTTTTCTTAGACTTGTTGCACTTTAGATGTTTTGGTACAATGACTTTCAGGTTCTAGGGGTTGTTCTTCCGCATTAGTTTGGTTAGTTTTATTTAAACCTTTGGAGTTTGTGGGAACTCTATATAAATTTTGCATTTAAAGTTGCTTCCGTATCTTTAAATATCTGGCTTTGGGGTTAGCTGGTTAGTAGTAATGGTTCTCCCACTGGAGGCTTAGTGTGGGTGCCAATCACGACGGTATGGATCGTGACAAAGTTGGTATCAGAGCCCTAGGTTCATTGATCTCATTGTACCAAAACGAGTCTAGTAGAGTCTTGCGGAACGGTACGGAGACGTCTGTACTTTTCTTCGAGAGGCTATAGGACTTTAGGAAATCTCTCTGTCTTTCTTTTCTCCTTTCGTGCTATGACTTGATTCCAATTGCTATCTGGTGATCCAAATTGGTATCTAATCTCTTTCACTTTTCTGTCCGATGAAGGATCGCACCCGCCAGGGGTGAAGCCCCAGTTGAGGATGTGTATAGACTATCGACAGTTGAATAGGGTCACCATTCGAAATAAGTATCCGTTGCCTCGAACATATGACCTCTTGTACCAGTTGCAGGGTGCATCAATGTAATCTAAAATTGATCTAAGGTATGGTTACCATCAGTTAAAGATTAGGCTTGAGGATGTACCAAAAACGGCATTCAGGACCCGCTATGGGAACTATGAATTTCTAGTAATGTCGTTTGGGTTGACAAATGCGCCTGCGGCTTTCATGAGTTTGATGAATGGTGTGTTCAAACCATTTCTGGATTCGTTTGTTATGTCTTTATTGATGACACTTTGGATTATTCGAAAAGTAAAGAAGTGCATGCCGACCATCTTCGTATTGTTCTGGGTGTTCTTGGGAGACAAAACTTGTATGCTAAATTTTCCAAGTGTGAGTTCTGGTCGGATTCAGTTTCCTTTTTGGGGCATGTGATTTTAAGGGAAGGGGAAATGGTGGATCCCCAAAAGATCGAAGCAATCAGGAATTGGGTCCGACCTAGTTCTGTGACTGAAATTAGGGGTTTTGTGGGGCTCACTAACTACTATCGCCGTTTGTGAAGGGATTAAGGTCGGATTTGCATATTCAAATTTATAGGTGACAACATTCAAGAAGTTTTGGTAAGGGACGGCTAGATAATGAACACCATTAATTTGGAAAATGCATTTAGTATTCTTGTCATAACATGTATGGGTTGTTTAGCGAATGATGAAATTAAGTTATGCCAATTGAGGTTAGAAGCTATACTACGATTTCATAGATTGATTGTATATCAAAGAGGGTCAGGATACGACTGCTCCAATAGCAACGATATTTACTTGGTTAAGTTATTAAGTGTGTTAAAATTGTGGAGAACCTGGGCATATGGGGAGGAAATCAGCGAGGCCGTGGAGGCTGGGGAAATGGTAATGCAGGTAGAGGAGCAGTGCAGCCAGGCAATGAGGTTTCCCATCAAGATGAGAGGGATTCGTTTTATGCCTTTCCGGGCAAGACCGAGACTGAGGTGTTTGATGCAGTGGTCACATGTACTATTCTTGTATGAGACCGGATGGCTACTGTTTTGTTTGATCCGGGTTCTACTTATGCATACGTGTCAATTCAGTTTTGTCTTGGGATTTGATGCGGTTTGTGATGTACTTGATGCCCCCATCCATGTGTCTATCCCAGTTGAAGAGTCAGTCATAGTCACCCAGGTATATTGTATTTGTCCTGTTGTGTTTATGGATTTTCAGACTTGGGGCTGATTTGGTTATGCTGGATATGACTGACTTGATATAAACTTAGGCATGACTTGGTTGTCCCCCTATTATGCTGTGCTTAGTGGTAATGCTAAGTCGGTAACTCTAGAGATCCCGGGTAGGGAAAGGTTAGAGTGGGAAGGGGGTACAAGCCTAAGTCAGCTAAGGTCATATCTTTCGTGCAGGGTAGGAAACTAGTGGGGCAGGGGTGTTTGGCATAATTGACTCATATTCGGGATGTTGAGGTCGAATCTCCCTTTATTGAGTCTATTCCTGTGATGTCAGAATTTAGAGAAGTGTTTCCTATCGATTTGCCTGGTATGCCTCCGGATAGAGATATAGATTTCTGCATTGACTTAGAAACTGACACTCGCCCCATCTTCATTCCTCCTTATCGCAAGGCTCTGACAGAATTGAGAGAGCTTAAAGCTCAAATCCAGGAGCTTCTTGATAAAGGTTTCATCCGTCCTAATGTTTCTCATGGGGTGCTCCTGTCTTGTTGGTCAAGAAGAAAGATTGTAGTATGAGGACTAGTAATTTTATCTTAAGCCATAAGAGAGTGGATTAATACTGGAATGACAAGCTTATGGATAAAGAAAGTCCCATTTAGTATACTTGGGTGAAGGCAATTGAAGATTTTAGTAAGAAAGTGCGTATAAAATTGTGTGAGTTCTTTGAATTTGATGGGTATACCTGAGTTTTAGGTGTCATGTCGATGAAAAGGTTGACTTCGTAGCGATAGCTAGGGCTAACTGAGCATAAGGGTAATAAGAGTTCGTGATGGATTATGAGGGGATGCAACTATATAATAAGATTGTTGGTTAAGCGAATTTTGTATAGTAATTACGACTTGCGAGTAACTAAGGTTGTGGTTTTCTAATGTTTGGTAAGTAACGTGGTTGTATGAAAAGTTTTAAAAGATGGTGGGATACCACTCAAATAGAATTTTAAAGAGCTAGAGTTATAATGAAGAAAAATATAGTGAGATGTAGTACAGCCTTTAGAGAGAGGCGAGAGCAAGAATAGTTTATTTGATTTCAAAGGCTAAAGAGATATCTTCAAAGGGATAGATAATTGGGTTCAGAGAAGTGTGATTTCATTCGTTTTGCTGTGGCTATGGTAATAGTGTCACGGGTCCGTCAGATTGGTTAAAAACTATTGAAAAAGACTTGAGAAAGAAGTGTACACACATTAGCTCGAGTGCGATGATAAGTGCTTTGTTTTTGTTTTTGAGTTTAGTAATGAGTACGATTGAATTTTTAGCGAAAGATATTGTAAGATCAATGGAGAGGCGATCAATGATAAGCGAAGATCCATGAATTCATAAAAATCTTCAAGGTATAAGCTAATGTTGATAGATAAGGGGATTGTGTTATACAGTTGAATTTAAAATTCAGATTTTTCATTGTAAGTCTGCATTTGTGGTGATATATTTTGTCGAGGTATGAATTTTCAAGGTGAGAAATGATCAATTGTATCAGGTATTGTACATTTGAAAGGACTTACACCTGGGTTGAGTCGTAAAGTTGATTACTGTTGATTGTTAAATACCTAAGAAAGATTTTCATTTAAAAGTGTTGGTTTAGAGTAAGGTAAATGGTTGGAGTGTTTATGATGGTTGTGAGTATGATTCACTAGCTATGCTCACGTGTGTTTTCACTTTTGTGGGTGGATCCTTAGTGGTGGATCAGGTGTATCGATCCTGCAATGTTCTCTTGGTTGAGTGGGATGATTGGAAAGACTTGGTTAATTT
>JAJONR010002518.1:0-102079 GCA_029582245.1 Solanum etuberosum | reverse complement strand
CCCCCCCCCCCCCCCTCCCACACCCCCCCACTACCCACACGTTTTTTTTTTTTTTTTTCATATGACAAGTATTAAAAATATCTTTGAATTTAAGGTAAATTATTAATTTCGTCTTCATATTATTGATAGTTTTAAAAAACATCTCTTTACTTGATGAATTAAACTTAGATACACTCTTGATATGCCACATGACATAATAAATGGTATCAAACTCTTGTAGGAACATGAAATTCTTAATAGTTGAGAGAAGTTTTGAAAATATTTCTAAACTTGACGAGAATTTAAGTGTGTATTTTACTAATATTTGTCTCTTTATTTTACGAGTGTTTTCAATACTTGTCTTTTTATTTTACTTTTTCTATGTTTATTTTAGAGAGAAGTATCAAAAACACTCTATTATTAGTTTTATTCCCAAACTATTGATAGACTTAAAAACACTTCCATACTTGACTATCTCAACTTAGATACACCCCGATACCACATGACATATCAAATGATCTCAAACTCTGTTAGGAACATGAAACTCTTAATAAAAAGTCAAAAGAAGTGTTGAAAATACTCTTAAAATATATTTCACTCATGTTATCCAATCAAGAGTTCAATTAATCAAATAAAATAATATTTTTAAGATTGTGATTAATTTACGATGAAACTAATAATTCACGCCACCTACTTGTCCTCTAAAATTAAAGATAAAAGCCATTTGAATCGGCCATCGGAATATTCAAATGATTCCTCCGCCGGTGAAATCATTTAGTATTTTACTTTTTTTCAAAAGTCCATTTTCAAACAGTAGAGAAAATATATCATTTTTAAATTTCAGACACTATTATTAGTATCTCTTCAAATACAAATTCATCACTTTAATTTCTCGAAAAAAAAAAAAAAAAAACCTCTCAAATTCACCTTCGCCTCCATTTTTAAATTTCTCATTCATTCATTTCGATTCTCTAAGGCGAACAAATTATTTTCGAGATTCCGAAATTTCAAAGGTTAAAATGGAGCCACCGGGAAACGACGTCGTTGCGTTTGAGTCAGCTGAGAAGATAATACTCCGGTGGGATTCCACGGCGTCGGAAGATGCTAGAGAGAAGATGATCTTCGCCGGAGATCGATATGAGATCGATCGGTACTTGCAAGCTGTTGATGAAATCCAACGGTCGATGGAGTTTGCTACACTTTCCGATGACCAGAACAAAGCTAATAGTGCGATCCAGATCGCTATGGCTCGGCTTGAAGATGAGTTTCGGAATATACTCATAGCTCATACGACTCCTATGGAAGCTGAATCTCTTACTGACAGTAGTCCTTTGCCTGAAGAAGACTACGAGGATGACTCGCCGTTGACCAAGGACTTGGAGCATCAAGAGAGTAACAGCAGTTGTAGCTATCGACCTACAAATAGCATTCGTGAAATCGATCTAATGCCTTCTGATGCAATTTACGATCTCCGATGCATCGCTGAGCGAATGATTTTGGCCGGATATCTTCGGGAGTGTATTCAGGTGTATGGCAGTGTACGGAAGTCTGCAGTGGACTCGAGTTTCCGCAAGCTTGGGATAGAGAAGCTGAGTATCGGAGATATCCAGAGATTAGAATGGGAAATTCTAGAAACGAAGATCCGGCGGTGGATACGAGCTGCAAAAGTATGCGTTCGGATACTATTCGCTAGTGAGAAGAAACTCTGTGAGCAAATCTTCGAAGGTTTAGGTACTGCCACGGACGATGCTTGTTTCATGGAGACTATCAAAGGTCCAGCAATTCAGCTATTCAATTTTGCTGAAGCCATTAGCATTAGTCGGAGATCACCGGAGAAGTTGTTTAAGATATTGGATCTTCATGATGCTTTATCGGATTTACTAGTGGACATTGAGATTGTTTTCGATTCAAAATCTTCGGAGTCAATTAGGATTCAAGCTGTAGAGATACTATCCAGGTTAGCGGAGGCTGCAAGAGGGATATTATCTGAATTTGAAAATGCAGTGCTACGAGAACCTTCCAAGGTTCCTGTACCTGGAGGGACAATTCATCCCTTGACTAGGTATGTTATGAACTACATAAGTTTAATATCAGACTACAAACAGACCATGTCTGAATTGATTGTCTCAAAGCCATCAACAGGGTCAAGGTATTCGAGTGATCCTAACACTCCTGATATGGATTTTGCGGAATTAGAATCACAGACCCCGTTGGCGCTGCATTTGATCTGGATTGCTGTGATTTTGCAGTTCAATTTGGAAGGTAAGTCTAAGTGCTATAGAGATACATCATTGGCACATATATTTATGATGAACAATGTACATTATATTGTTCAGAAGATTAAAGGGTCTCCTGAGCTAAGGGAGATGGTAGGGGATGATTGTTTAAGGAAATTAACAGGGAAATTCAGGCAAGCAGCTACAAACTACCAGAGATCAACCTGGGTGAATGTTTTGCATTGTTTGCGAGATGAGGGTTTACATGTTAAGGGCAGTTTTTCATCTGGTGTGTCTAAGAGTGCGTTGAGAGAGCGATTTAAGACCTTCAATGCTATGTTTGAAGAGGTACATAGGACTCAGTCCACCTGGTTGATACCGGATACCCAGCTCCGGGAGGAGCTGCGTATTTCTGTATCTGAGAAGTTGATCCCAGCTTATAGATCATTTCTCGGAAGGTTCAGGAGTCATATAGAGAGTGGGAGGCATCCGGAAAACTATATCAAGTATTCCGGTGAGGACATTGAGACTGCTGTCTTGGATTTCTTCGAGGGGTACCAAGTTTCACAACACATAAGAAGAAGATCTCAGTGAAAGGATATAAGTTTCACTAATTAGAATCTTAGGACATTCTTTGAATTTTTTTCTGGAGTCATTTAGGAGGAGCTGTGAGGTTCTGGAGTTAAGGTATTGTCGCGCAAAGCAGAAAATTTTGGTAAGATCAGCTGTATCTATGATAGTCTCCGCCTCTGCCTAAATGCTCCTGCCCTGTAAGCGCGGTGTTGTTGTATTTCTTCCATATGTTAGATTTTATTTCATTTTGTCCATATCTGAATTGATGCATTTGGTTTTTACTCAGAAATTTTTGAGCCATCAAGATCACGAGTACAGAGTTTCGTTTATCCTTGCAGGTCATTCTCTAATCCCATGCATCTTATCAGATGCTTAATATAATCTGAACATTGAAGGCAACATTTCTAAGGACAATATCCCTAACAACTGAATACTTTGTATCAAACTTGATTTCAAAATTCCACTAACAATATCATAATTTATGGTATTCGCTTGCTTCTTCTGAGCCGAGGGTAAGGTTTGCGTACATCCTACCCTCCTCAGACCCCACTTGTGGGATTACACTAGGTATATTGTTGTTGTTGCATAGTGTTTCCCTTGATTTATTCTTACTGCTTACAAGTTAAGGTTTTTATCAGTGAAATGAAAACAGTTGTTGATGATTTTCCAACTATAACACTGGAAATTTGCTGATGTATTTGGTAAAGCACCATACAGAACTATTGGAGCTTTTTGCTTAGTTGTGACTTGTGCCCTTTTACTGATGAGGACATAGGGTAAGTAGTGCTTATACTTTACAAAAACAATAAAAGATACTCCTAAAAAGAAGGATAAGTGGTGCTTATTAGCTGTTGTTGGAGATCAAGAGAACATTACCAATCACTTTAATTGTTTAATACTCTCAAACATGAGCATTGTGTTAATTTGCTCTCTGAAGTGCTTCAGATTGTTAGTTTACCCTTTGTAAGTATATCATTTGCAGTTACAATCTTTCCACATATCTTCATTTTACATCGTCTCTCTGTAACGTGCCCTATACACAGGAGTTCTAGCTAGTCTTTCCTAACATGATTTTTTTCGAATTCTGCTTCCGTACATTTCAAAGGTCAAATAAGGCCAACACTTTGATTCATCAATGTTCAATTTTCAATGGTCTAAGTTTGTCTTCAGCCGCCAATTACAAGAGGTGTAATGGTCCACAAAGATTCAAATGTATTCTGGGGAACAAGTCAGAATGAGTAACATAGAATTTTCTCCTAGCTTGTTGTAGGTTTGGTGAATAAACAAACAAAATATAAAGTATAGAGAACTTGGTTTGTCGACCCCAATATGGAAAATGCTTTACTAATTGATTATGAATGTTACTTTGCCACGTTATAATAAGGGACCATTGGGGGGTTAGGTTGTTTATCTAGTGTTCACCTGATACCTCAAAGTTCTCAACCACTTCATTAACCACTAGGCCACACCATTGAGTGTTGGAATGTGAATAATCTGTCATGGTTATGATCCCAGGATTATTATCATGGGATAACCTTGTTTTGAACTAATTCCATCTTGGTAGTGAAAGTCGATAGGTATTTCGTGAAATTAGTGGAGAGTTATAAAAAAACAATAGGGAATTAAGAGCCATCTTTGTAAGTCAAATGAGTAAGAAAGCATTGACTAGTCAATTATGTACTACTAGACTTTCTTCTGGTCAATCAATTATGCTGTTTCAATATTTTGAATGAGTTAAGGCTGAAAATAAAGAAATTTGACTGACTTTGAAATTCTAGAATTGAATTGCAAAATGACCACGTCTTTAAATGTTGTATTTATTTCCTAGCCAAAATCACTGACCAGCAAGACCTCGACGACTGTGAATATGGAAGAGTTGAAACTCTACATCCCACCCCACCCCACCCCAACCCCCTCGAAAAGAAAAAGCATTGAATCATGATAAATAAAATAAAATATGCTGATATAATATAAGTGCAACTATATATTTTGGCAAAATTTAAACCAAAATAATAATAATAATTATTTTGTACTTTTAGCTGAATTTTTTTTCTTGTAATCAAAATTAACTGTCTTGCTTTGTTTCTGGTATTGAACGTATATAAACGTCAATTCTCTATGCACTATAAATCAATTATAAATCTTCACGACCCATATTCTTCCAAAACACATTCATTAATAAATTAAGAATTTTTAAAGATGGCTAAATTCTTGTCCAAATTTGATTGGTCAACGGCTGATATTTAGGTTCATGTTACGATAGGGTGCGTTTGGTATGAAAGTAAATGTTTTAAACTGAATTTTTTAATTTATTTTCTTGTGTTGGTACATAAAATAAAATATTATCCAAAAAATATTTATGAATAATCTCGAACAAATACCATTGGGGGGCTAGAGAGGTGGGGTGGTGCAAATTGGGAGGTAAAGAGGAGACCATCAATGTTGAATGCCACTTGTGAAACTTATTTTCCCTACTTACACTCGGAAAGTTATTTTTCTCATTTTTAAGAAACTTGTTTTCCTAGAAAAAAACAATTTCGGTAATGTGATATATATCAGACTTACCAAAGCTTATATAGGTAAAATAGTTTTCAAAAGATCACATCACCAATTACAACTACAACAACATACCAAATGTAATCCTACGGGTGGGGTCTGGGGAGGATAGTGTGTAGACTTGCCCCTAGTTCCGAAGCAACACATTAACAATCGACACACAAAATATAAACAAAGTAAACTGTCTTTTTAACGGAATAAAATTCAGAATCCAGATTTCAGTCTATCCAATTAACCATTGAAGTTACATTCTTCCATACTAAAATAAGATAACAGTGGAAGAACCTTAGATCACTTTTACCAACGTTCGTAGTCTAGCGTTCTCCATACCATCAACAGGTCAAGTACCCGTACTACCAGAAAGATGAGCGGACCAACCATACTCGAAACATTTAACAGAGGAAACATAAGAAGATAATAGCAACTCTATTCCCGACCCAGCAGCAATCACGTACTGTAGATGTTACAATGAACACTTACAGATACAGGGTACAGCCAGTGAGGAAAGGGAAACCAAGTCGGAGTTACTTTTCGCCACCACCAAGCAACCGCGATAATATTTGCAGAAGGCATGGCATGATTCCAAGCTGAACCTGATATGATCAAGAAACTTCAATCCATATCAAGGAATTCCATCCTCTTTCTCATTGTACCTTTAAGATCTGTCGCCTCCCTTTCTGCTTTTTGGGCCTGATATCCACAATTAGACAGAATCAAACAGAAGTTAAAACGCAGATGATATCTCGATAATTCACTTAAAATCAGATATAAAATAGAAGGAAATAGAACGAACATTATTATACAACACTAATGTATGATTTCAATCATCAAGTTTGTTTGATTTTTAGGTCTAAATCTTAACTATTCATATCTTAGTCCTTAACTGTCTGTTTTTAAATTTTACAACTGTTATATGAGTTTTAATAGATCTGAATTATTAAGATTTATAACAACATAACTGTAGCCCAATCACCACAGCCAGTTGTCACCACTCACCACCTAAGCCATTATTTACAATCATCACCAGTAATCAACAATCACTTACCACCATCAGCCACCAATGTATATCGTCAATCACTGTCATTATTCACCACCATCATTAGCTATCACTATCGTCCACCACAATTATTATTGCCACCACCAACTACCTCTATTAATCTATCTGACAATCACCATCACCACTAGCTACTACCCATAACCACCACCATCACCCAACACAATCTCAATCGACAGCCACAACCACCACCGCTAGTCATCACCACTACCAATTGTCATATAACTGTTAATACAACATATTATACTCACATGTACATTCAAATTCACTATCTAAATCTGAATGCACATATTAATATTCGGATGAGCAATTAGGTTTAGACATCTTAATCTTTTTTTGGGCTAAGATGGGTAATGCCTCAGAATCTGAGAGAGGCATATGTATGTGAGTTGGAGTTGCTGGAAAGTTGACACTTCTACTTTACAGTAGGGTATATTCAAATATACTCTAAGAGTGAAACTCAGATTAGGAGTTAAACATGTCAACAAAAATTTAAACCTAGTTGCAAACAAATGATGGACCCATGGCATTCTCATGTTCCAACATGAACCTAATTACATATCTATATTAGTCAGATAAAGAGCAATGGGTTCATACCCTTCTTATCTCAGCTTCTGGGACACGAGTCATGTGGGGTGGAAGTTCCTCCTTATCTACATCCTTATCAATCAGAACAAAATCTATGAGCAAAAAAGTGCAGGTATACTAAGTAGAAAAAAAAAACTCATTTAAAAGAAAATATTGAGGAGAGAGAGAGAGAAAGTGCAATGCATACCAACTCGCCAATTAACACGACATTTTCCCCTCGTATAATATAAAGACCTAATGGAATATCACAGTAGATTTCGCCAACAATAACACGCTCACACGCACCTTCTAGAACAGCATTAGCTACAAATGGAAGATAACATTTCCTTTAGCTGGTTATTTATTGTTGTGAAGCTGAAGTCATGACAAAAGAACCCTACCAAATTGGTCAAAAGAACGAAGCGTCCCCAAAAGCTTCCGCCCATCTCGCAGCAACACTAGAAGTTTCTCTGTGAAGGATATACCAAGTCAAAATAAGAAAAAGAAAGAAATAGGGACTAGGGAGCTAAAAACAGGATAAGTTATGCTATAAGACTATGACAAGTTACCAAGTTCCAAAAAAAAACTATGGCAACTTGTAGTTAGTTTGCTAAATGCATATAGTAATATAAATTCCCCTGCTCTTAAGCTTTTACAAGCAGCTTTCTCCACAACACATTATGCCCCCCAAAAGTTCTAAATTTAGATGCAAGCAACCCTTTCAGTAACAACTACGTCAAGGATGTAAGATAGCAAATTGATCAGTTTACAAGAATATATCTGCCTATAGTTCAGAGCTTGTGAGCAGACTATGCGTGATTAGTAGCTGAACAGAATATAAGAAAGCAGTGTGACAAAACCACTTCTATTGATGTAGATTTGAATGAGTTACTTCTAAATAGTATTGTGTCTGGAGCACTGTTCTATTCACAGGGTATGCGAGTTTCTTGAAGCGGTGTTCAACATTTTACTAGGAAAACTGAAAAATATCAGAGGGGGAAGAAAGATGAAGAAAAAAGTTCACCAAGCTAGATCACTGTGATATAGCACTTGAGACATCAATGCTTCATATAGGAAGTCTGGAGGCCACATATACCATCCTCCTATTGAGGATATCCATTACTATCACTTCTCTACCCTTATCAAATGCTAATCACCCTCGAAATTAACAGGATCATCATTCCTCTAGCATTCAAGAACAGACAAATTCTAGGGTTGAACAGAAAAGAGTGAAATAATTTTGAAGCTAAATCTTTATATCATTTATGTCAAAACAACACCTCACCCTCTCCGATAAAATAGTCTTAAGTTCTAACGCTGAAACACTAGACAAAATATATTCTACATTCAAGAGGAGATCCCAAGGTATCTCATCTCCCCATTTGATTTTCTCAAGCTGAGGAAAAAAATCGCTCTTTCAACATCTTCCAATATATAACATTCAAGAGGAGGAATCTCATCTCCTCTTTGATTTCTTAAGCAGAGGAAACTATTTACTTTCAACATCTTCCTGGTATTCTCTCCTTCCATTAAAGAAGGTACTTTGATCAAAATTCTAACATTAACTTATGAGCTAAGAAAATAGAAAGAGATAACAAATGTGTTATTTGAATTCAAGTAGATCAAACTACTCCAGTAAGGCTATTTCTTTTCGATAGACAATAAATAAACAGTTACTCAAACCAGCAAAATTCATTAAAAATTAAGCCTTTATGAGCTCATGTAACCTCATCAGATAATCTCAACGGAATTCTAATTCAGAAATTCTACTAGCACCAACAACTAACAGAACCTCTATACATGCATCAGAACCGCAATCAAAGATCGAAGAACCAGTGGCACAATTAAGTAAGAACATACACATTCTGAACATTACACCAAGATCCAATTTTTATAAACAAAAAAAACTTAAAACATATTTTTAGCATCAAACTTCAATCCTCTACAATCATTCTGCTCTATTTGAACCAGTTCCACTCGAATTAGTATCAACTTTACAATAGGCAAAAAAAAAACACCAAAAATACAATGAAGCATGAGAAGAGAAAGGAACTCACTATCAAGATAGCTAGCAAGAGAAGTAGAGAGATAAATATCTTCTGGACTTGCCCAAGACATTGATATGCTTATAAATTAGCTTTTCCGGTGAACCAAAATTAACCGAAAATTTTCCCGATTTCAATTCAAATTGCATTGGCAGCTCAAAATTACCTTCTTCTACCCTAACAGGAACCTCACTACTTCAGTGATAAACAAAAAATAAACCCTAATTCTCAGATCTGCAAATCCCTAACCCTAATTCCCCAAATATGGGGCGGAGCTACACTGGTGTTTCTGTTTTTCACTTATTTTGATTTCTGCTTTTTAAAAATTATTCATTCACACCCTTAAAATATGAGATAATGATCTAATTTACAAAATAATCGAGAAATATATTGGGGTTATATGTAATCACTAATTAACTTATATATTTATAATCGAGATCTTAATAAAGTTTGATAAATGGGTAAGAAATAAAAGGCTTATGAAATATTTTATATTTTCTATATCATTGTGACTTTCTATTTTTGCTTCTTTTTTTTAAAGAAAAAAAATGGAATTCTTGTGATTTTTATATCAAATTAGGTGAGTTTTGTGTGAACGAATAATTTTTTATTTTGAACAAATATGTTATATTGACAACTATTGAGGTGTAAGGGATAAACGTTTGAGATCGAAAAGCTAATTTTATAGTACATAGTTATTTTTAAAATGTTTATGTGATTACTAAAATAATTTCGTAATTATAGAATGAGAAATTTTTAGAAATAACTAACATCTGATCATTATCATGTCTTTTTAGGTGCAATTTTAATATTAACAATTCATAGCTACTCTTTCAATTTGTTATTGTGTTTATCTGTAGACAGTGAAATTTAGTGACACTCTACAAGATGCGTTTAATTCGAATTGGACTCTACAAAATGTATTCAATTCCAATTAGGATCCTTGGAGGCTAGTCAATCCTAAACTCTAGTTCATGCCTATATAAAGGGTACTAAATTCCCTTAAAAGACGTCTAAAATATCCTATAAACTTTTGGGTATTTTTAAAGATCTTGAATATCTCAAATATTCCACAAACTCAGGAAATATTCATAAAGAGATCAAATCAAAAATCATCTTAATTCGAGAAATACGTTACTAACGGCCCTCGAATTATGTAGATCAAGTTCAAATTATCTTAGTTTGAGAAATACGCCACTAACGGCCCTCAAATTATGTAGATCAAGTCCAAATCATCATAAGTCGAGAAATACGCCACAAACGGCCCTCGGATTATGGATAAATATCTTATGAGAGAAGAATCAAGGGATCAACAGAATTGTACCCGCAATCTTGATACATAAAATAATGTTTCTTCATATATTTTTTTGTGATTGTAATTTATTTATCGCAAACAGTATCAAATGTATTTGTCGATTAAAATGACAAAAAGAAAATACAAATATAAAATAACAAATTAAAAATAATCGTGCACAAAATCTTTTTAAATAAGGTAATTGAAGTAAAATTAGTCTCTACTATATATATCTAGATCATAATCTTTTTAAATAAGGTGATTGAGCTAAAATCACTCCCTATAATATTTAAATCTTCCATATTGAAACTTGAGTTTCCTATGTGAGCATTGCAACATTTATGCTGAAGATTCAAAATGCAGAGACGAATTTTCAAATACAAAATCAAATTGAATTGCTCAAGCGATATAAATATATTGTTCGAAATCGTATTTGAATTACCTATTTATCGATTTGATAAATATGAATTTCTTTACCGATGCACAAATACAAATACATTCCTACAAAAACTAGACATCTTTCATACTATTAATCCATTAAAAACAATGTTATAGCCAAAAATAAAAAACTAGAAAAGATTATTCTTTTTAACTAAACATCTCATCGAAAAAATTAAAATCCCCCCAGGGTAAAAAAACGCAAGATTCTTCCGTATTACACATGTGTTGCATCAATTGTGTGTATATTATTAATACAACCATGGAAAAATAAGAAGTATCCTGCCCAAAAAAAAAAAAAAAAAGTAGTATTTTTTTAACATCCCATTTATTTACCCATAGAGGTCTATCAAATTTCCAGAACAATAACTGCAAAAAAACAATAAAAATTGTCAAATAGTGAGATTAATTAATTTAAGAAAACAATTGTTTAAAAATTTAAGACTTAAAGCCCGTTGAGATTGACTTTTGACTTATTTTTTACTCAGCTTATAAACACTTTTTAACTTTATCTAAATACTTCGAAACTGCTTGAAAACACCTAAAATAAGTCAATCCAAAGAAACACTTAGTATATAAATTAAATTAAATAATACTCACAATCCGAATCGGTTTTGACCCATTTAGATCCATCACAAGTTTTGTCTCGTTTTTTCTCTTCTACTTCTTCCTTTGGTGCACATCTGTCGTCTAAATATCTCTTTGTTGATATTCTAGATGCATTTTGAGGGATTATTTTCTTTGAAAGTATTGTCCTTAAAAGCTGCAACACACAAATTTTAAAAATTTAACCAAACATGATATCATTTAACTCACGATAACATATGAAATTGTACATAACTTAAATTTATTTACCTTCTCCATTCTCGATTCGGGAAGTGTGTCTCGCAAGTTAGGTGTAGGTGCGAAACCACTTGAGCAAACAAACATTTTCTTGAGAAGAAAGGTAACGGATTTCATCCCATTTACTGTTTTTCTACTATTGGTTTTGCAAACATGGTCCTTGCATCTTCCAATAATTGCTCTAATAGTCCTATCAATTTCTTCCTCATCAAGATTTTCATAAATCTCCGAATTAGTACTGCTAAATCTGCTGGAAGTTCTTCGATCGACTTCCAAACTTGAAGGGCAATTTAGGAATCTGTCTAATGGGAGATTGCCATCCTGTCGACCTTCGGCTGCTGCTAATTTAGCAGCAGCCGCGGGTTTATTAGATAGTAATTTTGTTAATTCTTTTTGTAATTTGCCAACTTCTTCAGGTGTGAATTCCGCTAAATCTGGTGAAGAACTTTGCTCGTTGTAATAATTCGTGTCTTCTGAGATTTCATTATCATTATCATTATCGTTATCATTTTGGTTTGGTATGTTTTGAGTGGTCTCTAATTTTGCTTTTAGAGAACTGCTGCTGGCACCAAACGTTCCAATAGCTAATAATGAATCAGGCCAACCGTTGAATTCTTCATTTCGAGGTTCTTTACTTGGCTGATCTGTAATATATACAAATAGAGTTAGAAATAAATTAAACAATTTTCCACTTAAAAGGCAACTTTTTGAATCCACCATATTCATCATTTGAAGTTTATGATTTGACATGTCATTGAACCATCTACTGATTGTTTGAGATTACTGAATTTGAAATTTAATATAGCTTTTTTAACACGTAGATAATGTTTGAGTTAAAACTAATGGATACGACCAAGCTCATAGGTTTAATTGTGTACATGCTCCTACGTTTGTGGAATATTTAAGATCATTTAATCGAGAATTAAAAAGGACCTACTAGATAATTAATATCTAATTAAAGAGAGTATTTAGGATTTAAAAAATGGATTCAACTTTTAGGTTCTCCTAATTAATTACTGAATTCTTTACATTTTTAAAATTATGAATTTTGAGTATTATATATGAATTTGTTGAAATTTTCATATATATACCTATAACATGCTTTAAAAATATTGATTCAGTTGAATCCGTTGATTATATTATGTATACCCCAAACCGCTTCTTGACTTGAGTCTTGAAGGAACCTTGATATGTTGCATGGAGACACTCCAGCATGTTCTCAGGTTTCGAAATGTATTGTCTTGTAGATGGGAAAATATATGATTAAATCAGCTTGCTAGTGTTTTGAAGAGAGAAATATTTATATATATATAAACAACCCCCCCCCCCATGATTAGCTAGCTGGTCGGTCATCGTTTGATTTTAGTAAAATCATGAGCGAGAAATTTCACGTCTAGGATTTTTTTGGACAAATGAAAAAAGTGAAAAAAGAGATGCAGTTAGTGAGATTCAAACACACAAACACTTTAAGTTTACATGTCTTGGCTCTTTTTAGGTGTTTAAAACCAATGGGCTACATCATATTGTTGTGTTAAGGGTGTCCAAAATATATTATTTAACCACTTTATTTATATATACAATATAATTTTCTGACGAAGGATGTTCAATTGAATACTCTGACAAGAGTGTAGCTACGCCCCGATATTTACTTTCAACAAGATATATATATATCTATATATATATATCATTCGAGTAACTTGACAGTGTAACACAACAATTTATGACAAGTAACCCAATAAGCTAAGATCGCATGCATGTACTATATAAAAAATGATTTTTAGCGGTAATTAATTAATGACGATAGCTTAATTATGCTAAATATATGTTTTACTAGCTCTCTTTGTAAATGTTACTAAAGCCTATAGCGATATTAAATCTAATGACATTAAATATTTGAGTACTCTTTATTAATATACATATTTACTAAAGCTAAAAACAAAAAAGAAGAATAGCAACTAAAAAGGGAATGGGAAAGAAAACTTACTTTTGGTTTGAACTTTGCTCACTTGTCCACCATTGAACTTATTTTGCATCCAGCTAAACAACTGCATGAAACCCCAAAACAACCAAATTATAAACAAAACCTCCAAACACACATAAAATTAATTACCATAATAAAATAAAAAATGTATGCTAGCTTAATTATACCAACCTTCATATTTGAAGAAATTAAACCTCTTTGTAGACAAATACAAATTGTGTAATAAAAAGAGATCTAGAGAGTGTATGGCAGATCCTAGAAGCCAATGAGCAGTGAGGTTTTGCTAGTAATACATACAGTAATAAATAAAGATGGTCATGAGAATGTTGATTAATTATATAGTATGGTTCAAGTTCCTAAATTTGTCTACCACCCAAGTTGATAGTAGAAAAAATGTCCAAGTTCATCAATTTAAAGGTGTAAAAAGTATGTACACAGTACCACTAGGCTAATTTGTATAATTATATGAACAAAAATGGAACAACGCATTTTAGTACAAAGATAGACACATGGGAGAGTGTGTTTAACCAAAATTTTGGAAAAGATAAGTCTAGAAATGCATCAATCCATGACATATATTCAACATTAATCCTAATCTTGTGGCATCCTTTTAGGCATGTATTTTAAGTTATTTTTTTTTAACTATATATCAATCTCAAAGAATGAAAGAAGCCATTAGCTATATCCAAAGGTTAATACGTTAATTAATTATAAATCACATAAATAAAGTCAAAATTCTAGTACGTATATGTCTAGAATTTTCTTTTCTTGATTGTGTTGAGAGGGTCAAACTTTATGTGCTTAAGATTGAGTAATTAAGCAATAGACAAGATCTTATCTAGCTAATCAAAATTGTTAAAATGTGTCGACGGAATGGAATGTTCTATAATATATATATATATATATATATATATTGGCGTAGCGGCATATAATCTACTCTTCGTCGAAAAATTATACTGTGTATATAAAAAATTGTACAAAATATATAGATCAAAAATCATTTTTCATATAACTAGCTAGCAAGGACAAGTAGACATGCCATCAATTAGTGAGGTTTTTAAAAGTAAATATTACATATATAAAAGTTACTTTAAGTTAAGTCAAAATTGACTATTTCACCATTTTTCACATATATCTACGATCAAGTAAATAGCTTTAGGAATTAATGGGTCGGAATCGGATTTGAAAAAACAAAAGATTTATATAAATTATACATTTTATTATCACTTACCCAAATTGAACACTCATTAATCTCATATCCAACCATATATATTTATATAAAAATTTGAAAGAAGGGTGTAAAATTAAATAGTGAGCACCTAATCATAGTTGATTGGTGTAGTAGCCGTTTGTGGGTGCTCAGTTGAATATTGCTTCTTTTAGGTCTTGCGTGTGATTCCCATTATGGGTATTTTTTAAAAGTTGCTAATTTTTCCTTTAAATTTTTTTTACAAAATAATATTTATTGTAGTTTTTTTTTTTTTTGCTATTGTGTTTAAATATGATTATTTTTTTTGGCTATTGTGTTTAAATATGTTTTTTTTTATGACAAGTCATAAGATTGTTTACTTATATTTTTGTGATGGATAGCTAAGGAAACACCCCCTAACCTTAAAATCTTGAATCCGCCACAGTATGTATGATAGTATATGAGATACTGCGAAATTACAATTTACAAGCTTTTGTATAACTTGATGAAAATAATATTTTAAAAGTATAGTGAAAAGATATAATAAAAAAAATAAAAAAATATTTTTTAATTTTAAACATAAACGTAAATATACAAACAAAAAAAGGTAAAAAGTAAATAAAAAATAAAAAGAACACCAGGTGTCGGGACATCAAAAGGCCATCAAATGATTTTAGACCAACACGTGCACCAAAGAGGTCGGGTTGACTTAGAAGTCAAAATCACCACAATTAATTGATAAATATATTAAGTGTGAGATTAATTAATTTGATTTACGATTAGGACCAATACTAATTAATACTTAATTCTTCCAAGATCTTTCCTCTTTACATGGTACGAGGCTTAATTAACGCTATATTAAGAATGAATGATTGGATTTCACTGTTAAACTCTCTTTTTATTAATATAAACAGTTGGTTTTGTCTTTTAAGTATAGTACTGTTAGCTGTACGTGTCATATTAAGGAGCGGTTAATACAGCTTTAATTTTATATGAAGAATTGCTTATAGATAAATATAAGCATGTGATGTGATCATACGCCCCATAATACTCCCCTTCTCAAACTAAGCTCCACGCGGTATATATATTAACACGATTCATAAGTCAATTTTTAAAATTTACTGTGTATCACCCACATGACCGAACATTTATAGTCACTAATAATGTCCAACATTAGCTTCTTTCTTATGTTCACGTGTCTCCAAACTACCTTCGACATTGAGCCTCATGTCATTACTCTGCATCTCTCAACTACCTTTGGCATGATAAGATAGGCAACTAATGTAAAACTCATAACTAATTTTCCCTTTAATAAATTACAAATTTCGTATGTTAGATTGATTAGTGGATAGACGTACTTGTGATTAAATTATAGTATCTATAAATTGTTCCTCCCTCTGCATATAATTTACTACATATTTTATGACGATTTCATCAATGATAGTTATGATAATGTAAGAATGGAATAAGGAAGTAGAAACCAAATTTTTAACTAACATTTCCATCTTTTTATGATAATGTATTTTACTTCAAGGCTCAGGCATATTCTTGATAACATCTTCTCGTAAGATTATTATGTTCAAAATCCTAATGTACATTAAGTTAAATTTACATAATTCAATTTATTGAAACTGAAAGTACAAAGTAGAAACTAGTAGAAGATTACTTTAGCGTCACCTACTCAATTACCAAAGATTTTTAATTAATAGACTTCAAAGATAATTTAACTAATTGCAGAAACTTATGGAATAGACAAATAAGAGATAATAAAGATTAATCGTCACTGATCCCGTCATGAACTTGCTTAGAAGATTTGTTTAATTTAAGATCCCTATAACCTTGAGATGAACAAAGTGAAAAAAGAAGACTAGAGAAATTATCTTCACATGCACCAATAAGGTTAAAAAGCATATAAAGTCTATGTGGGTGAATTTCTAGATTTCTAGTGATTTGCAAATCTAACCTTATTTCTTGCGATGTGTATATGTGACTTTCCAAATATGGTAAGTTTTTTCACCTAGCTCAAATTAAACAAATCACTACCATCAAGTGGACCTCTCTAATCCATAAAAGTGATTTCACTATCTAGCTCGAATTTCATTGATCAATTTAATATAAAAAATGTTTTTATAAGTTTTTATTTCATTCTTGAATTTCATGGTCAATCAAACATCTTCGTATAAATTTGGATAGAGGGAGTAATTGATTGACTTCTATATAAGATATATTGACACATTTTCAGGTTAATCAAGTTGAATAGAAGTGGAAAAGTTACAAATGTGTAGTTTTCGTTCAACTAGTTTCCTAACATAATTGAAGTATCTGTATATATATAGTGTATGCATATGCTATACATAATATACACTAGCTATATTACATAATTTGTAATGTAAACTCGATGGTTGAATGGTTCATGCCCATAATTAACTCAACAGACATTTTGACTTAACATCTTGTTTTGGACTAAGAAGCAGATCTCAGCCCAATATTTCACAGCCCAAACATGCACAAGGCCCAGTATTACCAACTCTTCATAGTCCAAATCCACACAAGACAAGACAAGTCGTCTCGTAGGTATAAAGGTGACTTGATGATATAAATTTTTTACATAGACGATGAGTATAGCTTCAGTGATAAAATTGAAATTCTATCTGAATCGTTTGGGTTTGCTAATTAGACAAGCTAACTTTGCATATTGTTTGACTTAAAACCGTCATTAAGGCCTTGTTGAAAGAAATTGTAGATAATAAGGGTGATTAGTGATTACTGATTAGTGTAAGTCACTTAATTAGTTCTCATTCTAAAGATATATATATATATATTTCATTTATTCATTTCCTATTACTATTGTTTTCTCCACTTTTTGCCACGAAAGAAATGTTAATTAATTGGACTCCTTAGCAAATTGGAAAAGAGATTATCAAATGTCCAATCGAAAGAACATCGTAATAGGTATCTTGGAGGTGTCCCGGAATTAGAAGAGCGTCGTCTCCTATAACAGCCTCAATTAGATCCGCTATATTCCACCTCTCTGGTACGTCCATCTCTAAGAAACTCACTTGCTTTAATTATAAAAAAAATATAATATTATCGAAAAGTGATCCACGTGATTATGACCTTTTTTTTCATTCGGATATTTATTTTAATTTGGATTTGCGTATCGCGGGATCTATTTCTTGAAGTAACACTCTTAACTAAAAATTTTCCGTTCTCGAAAATTTAAATCCAATACATTTGGTAACTATCTTAATAATCTCACTACAACTCATATCGTTGTTCACGTGATCATGACTTATGGGTAACACACACTCATCCTAAGCAATTATTGCTATGCAATATACATTAAATCAATTATTGCTATGACTTATAACATGTTGTCCACCAGTTCATAAATTATAGTAATTTACATTTCAATCTCTAAGTCACGCATATTTCTTAATTTCCTTGTTCTTTGGGACTGGTACAGAGCTTATTTAATTTGATTAGGTCAAAAATGTACTACTACAACTACTAGAGTAATAACTCCAATCAGAAGAGGCTTAAAGTTTTTTTTTTTTTTTTTAATATATATATATATATATATGTGGACCTAAAATTTTTATTTAATAAACTTGTAGTACCATAAGACAATTTTTTTTTTTTAGTGATAATGAGTATGAATCTTCAATGATATTGTTTTTTCAATAAGAAATGACTAAATTATTGAATGCAACTTGCTTGAATAAAAGTATATAATTATTCGTATCTTTTATCTTCTTTCTTTAAATCCTCTATATTTTATTTCATAATTTTGGATGTTAAGTAACTTCATAATAGAATATCCTAGATGCAATACTGCAGATCGATAAGATAATGATCTTCTATGATTTAATAAAATAATGTATTACCTTGTATTAAAGTTAGGTCAACGTAAAATGTATTATGATTAAATACTTAATGTATATGTTAATAGTGTTATCGCCAAGAAATGGAAATACACGACTTGCATAATTGCTCTTTTTTTTCTTTTTTCTTTCACTTGCATAATTACTATACCATATGCTAATTAGCGGTGAAATCTAGAAATATAAACTTAAAAAAGTGTTCCTCTTTTACATATTTCTTAAGAAAATGTTACACATTGATATTTATCATTGTTTAGTGTACTAGTATGTTGTTTATTTTGTTTCGATTATCACATTATTTTGTTGTTGTTTTTTCTTTCTTTGATAGACTTTACACTGTCTCCTTGTTACCTGTTATATTTTATTCACCGTCTCATTTTTCTTTGTACACTGCATTTGTGCCAAAGATCTTTCAGAAACAACCTCTCTATCTCCACAAGAAAATAATAAAATCTGCATATATTCTACCGTCGTCTCCAGACCCAACTTGTGAGATTTCATTTTATTTTGTTATTGTTGTAAATCAAAAACATATTTTTACTTTTGTTTTCGACGACTTGATGGTAAATAGATTAACAAATCCAAGTAATTAACAAGAAGCTTGATTTAGGTGACCTAACTACCTCTTTATTTATTGGAGGATAGGTACTCTTTAAAAGCAAGAACATGCATTGACCTGAAAATTTCACAATACATGTTGGGCAATGATTAATTAGTTAATGGAAACTATTGGATAGAATGGGAATTTTTTAAGTGACAAATCCTTATTTGTCAATGTTCCAAAATTTCCTCTACATGATGCTACTTAATTATGTATCATAATTCATAAGGTTTATGACAAATACGTATCTTTCACAAGAGTTATCTATAGAATTGACAATACAAGCATAAGGCATGAGAATAACGTGCTAATGTGTTGATATTTAACACACAGCGCCATGTGAACTAAGGACCCTCGATGCTTCCACCATGAAAACTACTTCATCACTTTCCTTTTTTAATGGTTGATATTTTACGTTTAAGTCCAATTAATTCAAATTCGCTAAGAAAACTACCACTCTGAATTAAAGGTTCTTAAATAATATTGCAATTGTTATTTGATACTCATCAATGCATGAAAGATGAGATTTGTTTTCGATTTCTTACACTTTTCGTATTATTATTAAGTGGGCGTCCTTTTCAACATCATGATAATTCCCCGTAAGTATTGAAAAAAGAAAAAAAGGAAGAAGGAATCAGTTTCTTTCTTCACTTAGTCCATGGACTATTGGTATAATCAAATTAAAGGGAAAGAATCAAGATATGAAGGTGACCTCTAATCTTTGTTTCTTTAAAGCTAAAACCTAACAACAAATACTATAATGGGTAAGTGACCAACTTTGGCTAGCGTAGACTTCACTCTTTGAATACAATTATTAAGTGGCCACCACCAATATTGGACATGAAAAACATATAGAAACTATTTTAATCTGTTATAAAAGGATTTAGATCAGCGTAAATCAAAATTAATTAATGAGGAAAAGTATGATTCAGTAAATTGATTTTTGTAGTTTTCGATAAATTTATTTTAAATGTTATAATTTTTTTTAAAATAATTTTTATTTTTTCAGCTAAGAGATATGAAAAAATCGACTATCTTCGTCAGTTTAGATGGTAAGTGATAATAGAGTCTATTACTTTTGTATTCTCCAACTTGACATTGAAGCATTTGCTATGCAATCAAGGCTATAATCCTAGATTAGCATAAAACTTGAGTTCAAGTTAAACATGGAAAATTCCATTTATGTAGAAAAGAAAGCAATACTTATCTACTAATAGACAATTGTGGGTGGATTGTGAAGTGTAAATGAACTCCGTAATTAGATCTAATTAAATGGTAAACTACAAATTAGGACCTAATTTTCACATGTGGTGCTCCATTATTACTAGTAATATTCTTTTCCTTGTGTAATGAAGAGTAATATATTGGACATAGATGTCGGTGATCTATCATTCACACGTGCTTCTTTGTCATTAGCTATCTCCTATTATTTATTTAAATAAAAAAGGGATAGAAAATTTTATAATTAAAGAGAGAAAATAATTATAATTTATAAATGCACTTTGGTCCCTTTATCAGTCTTAATTCTCATGGGGTGAGTTGAATGTTAAATTGTCAAAATAAGTTGATTTAATAAATAGGCAAGTTTTTGACTCATTACTTGGGCTGAAGCGAGTTGGATTAAAATAAGCTAAAATTAGGTCATAATTCAATTCGTACTTAACTCAAATTTGTTTTCTTATAATTTATTTGAATACATGCCGACTTTTTTTTCCTTATATAATAATTTTATAAAAAATATCAATTTTTTTTAAAAATTATTATGATGGATCAATTTGGACCGCATATGATCGATAGAGTAATCTTTTTTAACAAAATTTAATTATTTCTATTTTCGGATACACTTTTCTAGAACAACGCAACCTTTCTGAACCAGTGCATCTCTTTTGAACCAACGCGTCTCTACTGAAGCAATACTTCAATGACAATATATAGTCGATAAATTCTTAGATATTCCTTACAAATTTTCTTATCTTCTACTCTTCTTCTTTTTACACTTAAAATAAAATAAAATCTCAAGTGAATTATTATTTTCGAGTAAGTTTATTTTTTATCAGAGTTTTTGATACCGCTAAACTGGTGGGTAAATTCTTCTATTTTGAAAAGATATATTTTATTATCTTGAATACATAAAGGGAATAATTTTCTCAAAAACACACTCTGAATTCAATGGGTTCGTTTTTTTTTTTTTTAATCATATTCAATTTTTTGTTTGGTTACTATTTTATTGTTCTTTTGATTATATATACGGATTGAATAACAATTCTATCATCATTTGTCTTGGTTGATAAACTAATTTTGAAGATAGTAGTAAATCTACAACCAAAAGAAACACTATTGTTAGTGGAGGAATCAATATACAATAATTGTACTTAATTAGGTAACATTAGATTCTTTTAACTAAAAAAAATACTGGACTAGAACCTCAACTTTTTTTCCCCTCTGGAAAAATATTGAAAGAACAGCTGGCAATTTTTAATTTGACAGCAATAGATGACGTGGATTCCCTAAACCGCCAATCAATCATTGAGCCTTCTCTTTTTGGCTCAAACCCCTACCCCGCCTCGTCACCGCTTCCATATATGCTTCAAAATCGTTTTTTTGTGGAGCACAAAAATAAATTAAAAAACTATCACTTTTGTCTCTTTCTCTCTAGTTTGATCTCAATCTATGTATTAAATTCATTGATTTTTTTCTTTGTTTTCTGGGTTCAATTGAGATTTGAGATAGAGAAAGTGTTGAAGTTTTTCCTTTATGGATACGTATATTGTTCATGAGGTGAAAAGCAAGGTGGAAGGCGAGTGGGATAAGGAAAGATAGAGAAGGATTCCTTATAAGTTGTGTAAACATCAAATCTGAATTAAGAAGAAGAAAAAGGAATAATTATAATTTTTGCAAATTTCTCTTGCATAAATTTACCGTATTTGCTTGGTAAGTGTATTGATTTTGGATGTAGGTTATTTATGAACTGTTTTGAGCTCGGATTTTTTATGTTTATGTTGAATTAATTTTTTGATTTCGCGTTGAAATTCGTTTCCAGATTGACGAATAACGATGTCGATAATCAGTGAATCAGTTATGATGAAAGCGGCTGAGGCACAAACAGTAAAAGCAAAACTTACAGCGCCGATGGAGGTTGATTTCGCCAAATGCGAGTGCTGTGGATTGACGGAGGAATGCACTCTGTCGTATATAGAAACAATCCGGCAGCGGTACCAAGGGAAGTGGATTTGTGGATTGTGTGCGGAGGCAATTAAGGACGAGATCATTCGATGTGAGATGTTGATTACTGCGGAAGAGGCATTGAATCGTCATCTCAATTTCTGTAAGAATTTCAGTTCGTCTCGTCCGCCTTTGAATCCTACTGTTCATTTAATCGATGCGATGAGGCAGATTTTGAGGCGGAGTTTTGAATCTCCGAAATTGCTTAGGTCGATGTCTAGTAGTCCGGCGGAGAATAGCGTAGAGATGAAGCACACGTTGATTGTTCGATCGGAAAGTTGTATCCCTGCAATTTCTTTGGTGGATTCGAGTTCGTTTCATGCCATGGGATTGGATGGAGGTTGTGAATGAAACAGAGCAGAGCAAATTGGGAGTTTGTTTTATGGAATGGAATAGTAGTTGCTCTAAATTAACTGTTGGTCATGCTTTTCAATTGTTATATTTACTACATGTCCAACACATTTTGCAGTTTTGATTAGCTTTCCTTATGTATCCTGTAAATATTTATTTATGCTAAACCATCTTTTAGCTAAGCTATAATCTTGCCTCTCTTGAAATTTGTGTGGTTGTAATGTATAAAGGAGTTGTGCCGATGCAACAATGAGGAGGCGTGAGAGATGGGCAATGCACATGTTCAATTTACTGAGGACACGACCTAGATAAGAAGGTTTGATATATGACCCTTGATAGAAAGGTTTGAAGGTTGAGGATTATGGTAGAAGGTTAGCAGGTAGGCACGTGCTGTAGCACCTTTTTATAGGAGAGACGGTGCTAGTGCTCTCTTCTTCTTTTCTCGTTATTTACTATTTAGTACTTGTCTAGTTCCTTTTAATTCGTGTTCTATTGTTACCTATTGCTTCATTGACTGTGTTTGTCTTGCCGGAGTAAGATTTGCATACATCTTTTTCTCTCTGAACCTCACTTGTGAGATTACATCGGATATATTTTTGTAATCTTGGTTCTACTAGACATGTTTGTTGTTTCTAGTTTCCTACTAGTTTGGTTCTCATTGGGCCAGCTTCCTTGCTCTGTTGAGGAGAATCTCAATCTTTTATTTTTAAACTTCATCTCAATCAAATACTGTTGAGATTTGGGACACTCGTTGTCTTATTATGTTATAAAAGTGGAGTACTAGAGTATGCCTAGGACACTGGTTTCCATGCCTACATTCTCTGGGACCAAAGAGGACCATTTTTCCTGCTACTTCCCCTATTTTTTGAAAACAAGCATATTTAAATGAGAATATAGTACATCTTGATAAAACCTACACATCACCTAAAACTGGTTTTTTGGCCCATCCTTTTTTCTTCTGTCCTGATGGTCACCAAAACTTCAATAGTAATTCAACCAACTCAATCGTGTTCCAAGTAAGTACAGGGAAAAGTTGGAACAAAGAATCCTAATGATTATGTCACAGATGATCTTTGTTCTGGTCCTGGTTTCTTTACTTAAGCTCCGTGAGACTGAAACAATAGTGGTGCAATAGTATACTTATGACTTTAATCACTAATTCGTTAGAGCAATGAAATATAGTACACTATTCTACAAAAGAGAAAAGTACGCGTGGTAATGAAGTATGTCTTGTTTAGAGCAATAAAATAGTCACCATACAGCCTTGATACTACATTTTTTTCCTAGTCTGGTTGATTGTTATAAGATTAGTATACTCAACTAATCGAGAGGGCAATAGACTCAACTAAGAGGAGATCATCACTTATAAGCACGTCAGAACCAGGGCGACCTATGAGAGGGAAGTTTTTCTAGATCTCGATGTCTGAAATATTGCAGATGGCTTACCCAATCCACGTAAATATACTTAAACCTGGAAATGGCTGAGTTGTTTATATCAATGTTTGTAAAGAGAGTGGTGTTCAAATAAGAAACTCCTCTGCAGACTACTTATCAACATATTGATGCTAAATAATTTCTCATCCGAAGAATTCATAGCCTCATTATTTCAGGAGATAAACCTTAAACTTGATCATAACTCTCAAAGAGTGTATTTATCATTTTTGCGAAATCACTTGAATAAGTAGTTCACATTAGCTTGATTTTCGAAGCAGTTAACTATATATAAGTCAATCTCATCGTATTATTGCTTGGTAAGAATGACCATGATCGATGAGCTCCTGATCGAAAAGCACAAATCAGTAATTTAGACACTGAAATCTGAATTCTTCCTCCCCTCAAAACTGTTCTCTGCATTTGTTTTTAAAACAAAAAATCATTTTTAAAGAATAGATTTCTGCTCTATCCTCGGAGAAACTAATGTGTAAACTTTGGGTTACAGTGAGTGAGGAGATTAAATTTCTTCAGGAGTCAGAACTACACACAAGCAAATTGTGAGCTCCAAAAAAAAAACGAAATTAAAGCTGAGATGAATGACCTAATTAAATAAGTAGGTAATATTAATTAGTCATGTTAAGATATAACTTATGAGGGATGGCAATGAGGCAGGGCGCGTGGGATGCCGGACAGGTTGGTTGAAGTGGGTTTTTAAAGATGTATGCAATCCACGTTCAAACTTAATTTTAATTTTTACATGTTATAAAACATTATTCATTAAGATAATTACTTTAAAGTTACTAAAATATTCAAGATAATAAATGAAAATAGTTCATAAAAAACTATATCGTTGCTTACATGCTTCCCAATTGACCTTTAAAAAATAAAATTTTAAGTTATTATTATCTATTAAATTAACACAACTTAATCCGAAAATGAATTTATTTTTAGTATCAAATTTTAAGTTGATTCTGATAGATTTGCAAGGCATTGTATCAAATGATATTCTATAGTAAATATTTCGTTCTTACTTAATTAAACAGAACATACGTACACAATTGGAAAAACACCATTCTTATGAATATTTATTGTCAAAAACTTTACAGAAAATTGGTTAAACTACTTATTCCATCTATATATTTATCAACCCCCAATAAATTCCGCTTGCAGTTAAGGGGTTGAAGTCTTCGCGGGTTTATGTGAGTTTGCCCATTAAGTGCCCCCACCTAGGAGTGGTAATTGGGTGGGTTGGATTAAATTTGGACGGGTTAAAATGGGTCAAGATCCAATTCAACTCAAATTTGTTTGGGCTAAAACATATTGGGTAACGGGCCATAATTCAATCCGCCTAATTTTTACTAAATTTTAATAGCTTTATTTGTTATTTTATAAGCTTTTAGTACCTAATAAAATTATTATTTTTTAATTATAACTATATATAACATATAAAATAAAATAAAAATTAATAATATTTTGACAAGATTTCTCAAAAATCAATTTGGATACATATCAAATCAATTTTCAATGGGTTGAGTTGAGATGAATTGAACTAACAAATGAGCGAGTTAATAACCAACCCAAACCTAAATAGGTTAGATCGTATTGAACGAATTGGATTTGATTTTGCTACGCCTAGCCTCACATCCACAACATTTGCCATCTCTAGATGTAAAATTATTTAAATATAACGTTTTTACTATAGTACTCCTACTTATCAGCACTTCAATTATTGCAAAAGAAAAGCATGAACGAAATGGTGGTTGGGATAAAGTTTTAATAACTGTAATTTTTTGACATCCAAGTTAAAAATATGAATATTCATCACGTGAAAGTAAATGAATGGGTAGGTGAAAAGAGCATGAGAAATATCAAATATGCAACTTTGCATGTGGATGAAATTAGGAATATATTCATTGAAAATGAGCAACATCATAAAATGACAAACATTGTGGTGTTGATTGGAAAGTTACTACTTTGTCTTAAAAACTTACTGACTAGATTTCCTCTGTCTAATAATAATTATTTGGGAAAAAAGATAAATATATTCTTAAACTATCGTAAATGGTATGTATATATCATATGTCATATTTTTGGGACATTGGTATTCTTGCCGTCCAAAAACTAGAGCATATATATCCTTTATACTAACGGGCATATACGTGTCATAATCTTATTCACCCACCCGATATTTATTAAATATCGAATAGACGGATAAGATTGCGCCATGTGTCCCTATTTAGTCTTCCGTTAGAGTGGAGGGCATATATGCTCTAGTTTTTGGACGACAGGGGCACCAATGTCCCAAAAGTATGACGGAGGGTGTCTGCATACCATTTACGATAGTTCGAGGTATATTTGTCCTTTTCCCCTAGTTATTTATTATTGACTTTGCACACTTTTTACGAAATTATAAATAGAAAAATAATTTCACTATATCATCCTTTGAATAATATAGTAAGGATATATTAGGAATTAAAGATAAAATTATTCATTGATTTTATAAAATAAACAAGTATTATTGGATATTTCAAAATAATATAGTGGATAACCATTAATGTACGGAGGGAGTAGTGATTATATTGAAGTGTCCCTTCGAAGACATCCGAAAAAAGATAAAACTGGGAAACTACGGAGAAGATTACACTATTAAAGACAAAAAAAAAAAAGATTTTCTAATTTTCCCAAGAGATAACATGGGAACACATTAAAAAAAAAAAATCGAGTTCGAATTTAAAATTTGTGGATTCAATATTCAATATTTTAGTCATTTTTGCTCATGACACTCAACAATCGACACTAGGTATTGGTGCATGGACAAAGTCATGGGTTGCGTGTACTATTTGTAATTAGAGAAGCTTCTTGCAAGAAACAAATAAGAGTTGTAGATAAAAGAGTTTTAACTCTTTTGTCCTAATTTATATGACATAGTTCGGATTTCAAAAGTTTAATAAAAAAAAATTCTATTTTGTATTACTTTATTTATATCTTTTAAATTGTTAATTCTTGTGACTTATAGTATATCTTTTATTATATGTAGTTTTAACCTTAAAGATTGTGAGTGCATTCAATATAAAGAAAAATCAATATGGAATATGATTAGTAGATTTTGTTTTTGCTATTTTTATTGGGGAGTTTATTTTTTTTAAAAATATTTTCCTCTAAAAAATTATGTCATGATGTCATATAAATTAGGACCGAGAAATTATGAATGAGCATATTTTGTTGTTAGGGGAATTTGTTTATCCATTATAAAAATATCGGGGTGGGTATGCTAAATTAATGGAAAGTAAATCAATCAGTACCTTCAACGTGGCCCATTAAGGCCCATCCAATTGGCTACTTCCACTTTTCTTTATATCTCATATTCCGGCGACATTTCGCCGATAATATTTTCCTCCGGCAGACGGTCTACAATGGCGAAAATCTCCGTTCTTTCTTGTATATTTTTCATTATCTCTTTCTACCTAACTCCGGTGGCCATTTCCGTCCAATCGGACGGCCATGAAACTTTCATCATTCACGTAGCCAAATCCGACAAGCCCCATGTCTTTTCCACCCACCACCATTGGTATTCCTCCATCGTCCGATCTGTTTCTCCGGCCTCTCACCACCGTTCTAAAATCCTCTACACCTATGAACGCGCCGCCGTGGGTTTCTCCGCCCGCCTAACCAACGGGCAGGCTGCTCAGCTCCGGCGTGTTCCTGGGGTAATCTCTGTCATTCCTGACCAAGTCCGGTATCTCCACACCACCCATACCCCTACCTTCTTAAGACTTGCTGACTCCTTCGGCCTCTGGCCTGACTCTGACTACGCCGATGATGTCATTGTTGGGGTTCTGGATACGGGTATTTGGCCGGAAAGACCGAGTTTTTCCGATGAGGGATTATCTCCAGTTCCTGCAGGTTGGAAAGGGAAATGCGTGACTGGACCGGGTTTTCCGCTAAGTTCATGTAATCGGAAAATCATTGGTGCTCGGATGTTTTACAAAGGGTATGAAGCTTCACACGGTCCAATGGACGAATCAAAAGAAGCGAAATCACCGAGAGATACTGAAGGTCATGGAACACATACTGCATCAACTGCAGCTGGTTCTTTGGTAGCAAATGCTAGTTTTTACCAATATGCTAAAGGTGAAGCTAGAGGAATGGCGATTAAAGCTAGAATAGCTGCTTACAAGATTTGTTGGAAAACCGGTTGTTTCGATTCCGATATACTGGCTGCCATGGATAAAGCTGTTGATGATGGTGTTCATGTGATTTCACTTTCCGTCGGTGCTAATGGATATGCTCCACATTACCTCCGTGACTCCATTGCAATCGGAGCTTTTGGTGCCTCCGAACATGGGGTCCTCGTCTCATGCTCAGCTGGAAATTCCGGTCCCGGCCCTTACACAGCAGTGAACATTGCCCCGTGGATCCTCACCGTTGGCGCTTCAACCATAGACCGAGAGTTTCCGGCAGATGTTATTCTAGGAGACGATAGAGTATTTGGTGGCGTTTCCTTATACTCCGGCAATCCGTTAACCGATTCCAAATTGCCGGTGGTTTATTCCGGTGATTGTGGTAGCAAATACTGTTATCCAGGAAAGCTGGACGATAAAAAAGTCGCCGGTAAAATTGTCCTCTGCGACAGGGGAGGCAACGCTAGAGTTGAAAAAGGAAGTGCCGTGAAGCTGGCAGGTGGGGTAGGGATGATACTCGCTAATTTAGCTGATTCCGGTGAAGAACTCGTTGCAGATTCACATCTTCTCCCGGCGACAATGGTCGGTCAGAAAGCCGGAGACAAAATAAGAGAATACGTCACGTCTGATCCATCACCAACAGCTACAATCGTATTCAGAGGAACCGTGATCGGAAATTCACCAGCGGCGCCGCGTGTGGCGGCGTTCTCAAGCCGCGGACCGAATCATTTAACTCCGGAGATTCTTAAACCGGATATTATTGCACCGGGTATCAACATTTTAGCCGGTTGGACCGGAGCTAACGGTCCAACCGATTTAGCAATTGACCCGAGAAGAGTGGAATTTAATATTATTTCAGGGACTTCCATGTCGTGTCCCCACGTTAGTGGATTAGCTGCTTTACTTAGAAGGGCCCACTCAAAGTGGACCCCAGCAGCCATCAAGTCAGCACTCATGACAACAGCTTATAATTTGGACAATTCAGGTAAGATATTTACTGATCTTGCCACTGGTGAAGAATCCACACCTTTTGTTCATGGATCCGGGCATGTGGATCCGAACCGAGCATTGGATCCGGGTTTGGTTTACGATATCGAGACCAGTGACTACGTGAACTTCCTATGCACCATTGGCTATGACGGCGACGACATTGCGGTGTTCGTGAGAGATTCTTCTCGGGTGAATTGTAGTGAACGGAGTTTTGCTACTCCGGGAGACCTGAATTACCCGTCGTTCTCCGTTGATTTTACCAGTGATAGTAACGGTGTGGTGAAATACAAGCGTGTGGTGAAGAATGTAGGGGGGAATTCAAATGCTGTGTATGAAGTGAAGGTGAATGCACCTTCAGCTGTGGAGGTGAGTGTGTCACCGGCGAAGCTTGTTTTCAGTGAGGAAAATAATAGTTTGTCATATGAGATTAGTTTTACGAGTAAAAGAAGTGAAGATATTATGGTGAAGGGGATTCAATCTGCGTTTGGATCGATTGAATGGAGTGATGGGATTCACAGTGTGAGAAGTCCGATGGCAGTGCGTTGGCGATACCAAACTGCTGCGTCCATGTGAGTAATCGTGATTGTTGGATCATTGTGACAATGTAAGTGAGGAACTATACTTTATTGAAGACAAATAAATTGGACCCATGGCAAACTGGATTGAAGTTTCATTTGGTTTCGCTTTCTTTTCTTGTTTTGGATGTTTTTCAGATTGATGTACATATGAATGAAGCTTGTCAAATTGTGTTGTTGACTTCATTAAGTTAACTAAGTACTTTGACTCTTAATCTTTAACGAATTACAAATTCTGTAGTCTTGAAACCAGTGATAACAGTTTCTATAAATACCTTGACAATATAAGGAAGGAAGGTGAGAGAAAGAAACATGTTAGCATCAGGTGAATGTAAAATTAACAATGGCTGAAAGAGCATGTCAACAGTTTCTAATTGACAGGGATGTCTTCTATTGGCCCTATTTTTTTAATATGAAAGGATTGAATGGAATCCAAATTTGGTTAACACAAGGATGACTTCAACCTTCTCTCAACAGGCCAGGATCAATAGCTGTTCACCCTGAGGAAGTTTTTGGCACTCATCCTTCGGCTGGGGAATAAGTTTTTGCCGTTAAAACAACATATCAAACTTGGCACCGGACAGTAAAGCTTTTTTATATATACGAGGATAACAATGTACTAGTATTAGAATTTGTCACCAACATAGGGTTTCCAAACAACATAATCAACAGCAAGACAGTTTGACATTTGAAGTAAAACAATAACATAGAAGTTCAAAATAACATCATATGTGCAATTTAAATACCAGCTCTCTAATAAATCACATCCCAATAGAAAGCAGTCTCAGATTTATATTGCCATAATACAAAACAAAAAAATAAAACACTAATATAAGAGTTTCAAGGTTCCAGTGCAACAGCATGATCGTTTCTGCTGCAATGTATTGAATCCTCTAGTGACCATACTTCTGAAACTCCCACTCACTGTTATCTGCAGAGCAAAGAATAATTCCAAAATTACAAAAAACTCACAACCCCACTACAAAACTAAAACACAGTTGATAAATGATAAGAGTACCTAATGGGCACACTTGACGGGTCTTGAGCCATCGACTAATGCAGTGAAAGTGGAAGGCATGATTACATACACCTGATGAAATCTCAATCAATATACTTCTAGCAATATAATTAAGAAATAATATACTGACCAGTAACAGAAAGTAGGTAATTAAATAACTCCAAAATGCATATAGAGCTAACAAGGGTACATAAATGAGAGAGAAACAGATGAAAAAGAGCAGTAAACTAGATTTATGTCTCTACTTATTCAGATAATATAAGAGACTGACATGCTAGAATTACTACACAAGAGGACTCGCATACCAAGCCATCCAGGGCAAAGTTTATCAAATCAATAAACATAGTTTGAGGAGCACATGTAATAATAAACATGCAAGTGAAACCAGGAGCAAAATCTCTAGTACAAAAATATTTATTTTCATGGAACAAAATCCTCAACCTGGATTTCAGTTGCAGACTTAAATGCTAAAACTCGTGTGTGTGTGTAATGTTTTACAAGGCCTGACATGAAATAGGCTGCAACCATTGACATTTTTACGTCAAAGATCTACATAGACCTAGACCACTTCATAGTTCTTAATGTGTCACAAGCTGTTTGATGTATCCGACATAAGAATTGATGGTTTCATCGCCTAAGCTTCTTATATAAAATTAGAATTAAATGACTACTAGTTGATAGGACTATTGGATGGTCCATCCTTACCATTCTCAAACAAAAAAAAGGAATATCGAGTGATCCTACTACAGCCTATTAGAAGTAATGAAGCAATTTGTGAGAACAAGTCATAGATAATGCAGATGCATATAAAGCTGAAAAGACTACCACCCATATTTATCCCGCACATTAGGCAGACATGATGTTCCACTGCTGGCAAGCGAACTAGCAAAAACTAATGACTTGTTCTTCCTTATATATTTACATGCATTATTGAAGAAACAATGCAAGTCTAGTAAAGCAAATTATGAATGCATGCTCTGAATATGCAAAATAACCCAACTGTGCTTATTTCATCCCAAAAGTACATCCAGTGCTAGTTTCATCCATTTTGTTTTATGATCCATGCAGTTCTATGCATCTAAATTTAGGTAAGTCTTTTTGCTGCACATGACCCTCCATAGTAAGTTCAAGGTAAAAATGTTAGTGTGGGAACAAAGGTAACTGACTTATAAACCCCAAAGAAAAAATGTAGAAAAGAAAAGAGCCAGACACTAAAGGAAAAGAAGCATGGTACAGCAAAAAGCTAATTGGAAGCCACCTGAATTAGGACAAAACCCACCCTCAATTCCCAGCGCAGTCCACGCAGCCTCAATATACAATTCTTTTTCTCCTCGTCTTTGGCCAAAAAAACTCTACACCAACATACACCTCCCAAAGCAAAAAAAAAAGAAAAAAGCTTTCCACTCTTCTGGATACCTTTATTAATTATTTTAGCATGATTTGGTTTAGAGGTTTGATTTAGTACATTGGTGCTTTCATTCAAGCTGTAAAAGAAAGAAGAAGGAATAGAGAAGAGGAAGAAAATTCTGTGTCTGGTGTGAGGTGCAAAATTCTCATGGAATGAAAGCAACGAGGGAGGGAAGAGGTGCAGGCAGTCCTTTGGTGGAAAGTCGAGAAGTAATATATAGGAGTATGCACAGACCTTTCCTCCTTGGCTTTCTTAAACTCTTATAAGGATCTCATGTCTAATCACTTCACCACAATTCTTCTTCAGCCTACATCTACCTCTCCTAACTCCTGCTAAAGCCAAACTCACGCACCTTCTAGCTAGTACATCCTCGCACCTCCTCTTCACATGCTCGAACCATCTCAAAATCACTTCTCTCATCAAACAAATATGTCGTATTGTAGGACAAAAAGTCACACACACACACTAAATGACTTTGATCACAGATTGGAAGACAACCAAAGGCTCTGGGGACCTATGGATACATTACTCTATTACAATAAAAGTTATGATTGAAACAATATGCTTAATACAATGACCAGAAAATTTCATTACACGACATACAATATATGTGTCTTGACACAAGCACAACCAAACATCAAGACAGAAATTCATCAAAATACTACAAGCATCTTTTACCATGACATATGTTCATCCTTGCCAATAATTACCAATATGGAATAAAAATATATTGTTTACAAGGCACAAGGTGATGTATACACAAAACAGTACTGGTATGGAATCAGAACATCAAAACTCAGCATATATAAACTAACAAATAATCAATTCAATGAACACAAAGTGGAAACAACATAACAGCTTCTAGCTTCTAACTGAGATGATTTCAACTCGTTATCACCAAATATCAAGTTTCCAAATAATCAGAGATACATTAAAACTTTTGAAAATAGCTTACCCCAGGCAACAGTGCACTCCTCGCTAGTGGCACTAGCTTGATTAGCTTGACATTCAATGCCTGAGAGAAAAATTCACACAACGAAACAAATAAATACATGATTAAGGTCAAATTTATTTTACCTAAACCATAATTTTCAAAGATACTCACAGAGATCCATGATATGGTTCCTGCAAATAGCACAGTTGTCTACAACAATATCTGCATCAACAATTTCACAAATCACGTTAGCTAAACACTAATTTTACACCATCAATCGATAAGAAACTACGAAAAATTCCTACTAGAAAAATCGTACCCCAAGCCCATAAAGAGACAGCGTTCCACTTTTTGATCTCAAAACGCTTGGGTTTCTTCGTAGAAGAAGAACAGCATGGAGGTGCGGTAACGGTGGATCCTTCATCGGCGGCAGCCATCTCGACGTCTGTAGACATAGCTGAGAAATCAATCAAAAGAATGCAAATCCAAAATTCTAGGGTTACCGATCGAACTTTTAATAAGAGGAAAGTAAGGTCGGTGAATGGAGTTATAGTGTCAACATGTTTGCGGGTAAATTTGTGTTAAACCATGACCAAAAGGGTAAACTACTACTATTGGGAAATTATTACGCCACAGCTTAATATTTTCTGATAATTATAATTCTTCCCACTTTTTTTTTTTAGAAAATTGTCCAAATTTGTTCAGATTTTTTTTTTTTTTGGTTTTCTAATCCTTATTGGAATCCGATTAATTCGGACTTATTTTCACTTTCAGATTCCTACATGCTCAAACTATTATTATTAGCTAAACAATCTTTTCTTTGTGTTTTACTGCACAAGCAAACATAGTAAACAAATTTTAGAAAAAATTATAATTATAATTTTTTTTGTTGTAATATATATATATATACAAATTTTGTGAGACAAATTTAAATTAAAATAATAAAATTCTATCTTTAAGATGAATTTGGAATTTGAAATTAATTTTTTTAATTAAACTATTGTTTAATATCATAAACAAACACAAATTTTAAATCAAAACTTTTAATCTTAAAGTTCTAACTTGAATGGCCTAACGGGCCAAAAGAAGATGGCTACTAATAGTCGTAGGAATTATTTTGTAACTATCGAATAAAGTAGTAATTCTAATTAAGGATTCGGACAAAATAAAAAAGTATGACTTAAGAACAATACCCTTCAAAAAAAAAATTTAGCCTTTCGTACGCAAAAGTATTTCAAAATTTTAGTGCTTTATGTTGAAAATTAACTCAAGGAATAAATACTTCTTAATGCGTGAGTAGATATCTAGAAGAAAGTAAGACACTCAAATTCACAGTCGAACTTTTTCAATACTTGGGTAGGCACGTGTCGTATAGAAAACTGAATGATTTTCTGGGTTAAGAGAAGGCTCTATTTATAGGGATCTTTACCCAGTCTAAAGCTGAAACGGAAAACACTTTCTCCTTTTTCCTCTCGTAATAGGATTCCAAATTCTAGTTAAATATGGATTGTAGAAACCACATAATTAATTACTAGGCTTCCTATTATGGAAATAATTTCAAAAATTAATTTGAATTATTCATATCATAATAAATTATAAATCATTCCACTAGAAATTTGTAGTTGCACTCCTCCATTTATATTTTGAAATTGTCCATTAAACAGCTATGTAATTCCCAATGTTAAGATAAATACTAATCTATAAATTAAATTACTGATGAATAAATTAAATTACTGATGACAATCTATTTTATTTTATTCAATATATTAAATTTTTTATTTTATTTTATTCAATCCATGTTAAGACAAATATGATTTCACTCATATATAATTATCATTCAATCTATCAGACATATTGATCCATCTCAAAAATCTCATTTTTTAATAAATCAAAATGATAATTAATCTTCTATGTATTAGCTTAAATTCTATACATCAAATTATCTACTATATAAGATGAGGGCACATGTATAACAAAATGACTTATTTAATGTAACATTGTATTGAATTAAATAAATAAATTATTCAATAAAAAATACTATAAAAAAACGCATAATTAATAACATATTCTAACACTGATTAATTAGGATTGACACTTCTATGTCTTATTTTGAAGATTAAAATTTTATACTCAAGACTTGAATTCGAGAGCTCAGTGAGTTCTTGAACACCCAACAGTTTTGAATCATACATATGTGACGTGAGACTGAAACTATTGATTTATTTCTTATCATGTGGAGATTTGTTTGTTTATTTTTTTCTTTCTTGGCTAAGTACACGAAATGTATCTTTATCGAGGATACTGTCTTCTTATCTGGAAGCAGAAAATGGTTAAGACAGTTAATACTTGTATTTATTTTTGAGTTTAATTTATTAAGTTACATGCATTATTATTATTAATAATATAAAAAGGATTACATTATCAATATAATTAAATTGATTATATAGTGTTACTGGTTTTTGTAGCCAGGTTACCAATAGGGTTGGATGCACCATTTACAGAAAGATTATCAGAGATAGAAGAAAGATTTATCGTTTATGATTTTTTTAATAATAATTTTAAATTAATTTATGATAATAACTAGGTCCACAATTATATAATATGGTTAATTACTCTCTTCATTCATTTGTACTTGTCCATTATTCTAAAAGTATATTTTTATTTTTATTTGTCATTTTTAGTGTATCAAAAGAAAATATATATTGTATGGTATTGTTAATTACTCTCTTCTATCAATTTACTTATCCACTATTCTTAAATTATATTTTTATTTTTATTTGTCATTTTTAGTGTATCAAAAGAAAATATATATTGTATAATATTGTTAATTACTCTCTTCGTTTGCTTTTACTTGTATATTTTTATTTTTATTTGTCATTTATAGTGTATCAAAAGAAAATCATATATATATATGTTGTAACACCCCGAAAACTAGTAGGCTTAACTAGAACTTCTCGTAAGGTTAGAGTCGTAAAATTTGCTTCTCGTACTTAGAATGAGGGGTTTAGGGGGTTAAACGTCAAGGTACGACCCCCCCCCCCCCAAGACCAACCAAGGGTCCTTGAGGAGGACCCTAGAACTCCCCTCAAAACTGCCCAAAAAAGTGGACCCACGGAGGGACCTACACCCCGTAGGGTGGTCCACGCTCCGTGGGTGAAGGTCTCGTGGGTCAAGAGGCCAAGGTGAGGAGTTCCAGTAACTCAACTCACGCCTCACCAGCATGGGCCGTGGGTCCAACCACGGTCCGTCAGTGAGGGTCGTGGGTGGGCACCTGAAAACTGCCTTTTGGCGGTTAAGGCTAGGGGTAGTTTAGGTAATTCCTATTTTAGTTAGTATTAAGTGAAGTCGTTTTGTATAGTTTTAATTCACCTATAGAAACCTTTTTAAGTCATTAACCAACCCATTCACTTCATAAAATTCCAAAACCCAAATCAATAACCAACTTTTCCCCAAAATCCTCTCTCTAGAACTCCAAGGAAGAAGAAGAAAGGTGAAGCTAGGGTTGAAGAATCAAGTTTTTCTCCTCAAATTCGTGGGAATTCTTCAATAAGGTAAGGTAGCTCTTCATCCATGGGTAGCCTTCACCCATGGAGCCCCTTCAAAACATCCAATTTCAAAGCTAGAAAACCAAAAAGCTAGGGTTTGACTTCAATCTCATGGATTCCTTTCAAATTCGTTTTTAAAGGTTGAATTATGTTTGTTTATGGATATATTGATGATTTTATATGATTTTAAGTTGAATTCCTCAAGAATCCATGAATTACCATATTTTCCCAAATTGGATCTCAAAGTGTGGGTATTGATTGATGCAAGTAGAATGTTATAGAATTATGAATGTAATGAATTGATTACTTGAATTATGTTATCATCCATGTCTAATGTAGTAATTCTAGATGTGTTGATGAATTATGATCCATGGTCCTTGAAGGGTAAAGTATGAGAATTATGCATGATTAATAGATTTATGTATGTGCTTTAAGAACACCTTGAGAGTGAGGTGTCCATGATTATGATAATGTTGTTGTGTTGATTGAAAGGCTATTCTCAATTGTACACTTATGAATGAAGATGACATGTTGTGAAAGGCTTTCTCACAATATGGGGATTCATAGGTTGAAAGGCTATTCTCACTTATTGAATCTAGGAGCTATCTTATGAATGAAGTTGGATTGAGTGTTGATGCATTCTTCCATAATAATGAACTCAAGTAATGAAATGATAAGTACTCCGTGGGGAATAATGCTAAACATCGAGTGGATATTGATTGAGATGGAAGCTCATACGTGAGTTGATGCGGGGTTTCTAGAAGCAATCTCTTGAGATGGAGGCCCATACGTGAGTTGAGGCGGGGCATCTAGTAGCAATCTCCTTATCCCATAACTATGTGCCCATATAGGTTATTAGTTAGCGGATCCACCAAAGCTAAAATTACCGATTCTACCTTAGGCAAGTAGACCAACCCTTTCGGTGTGGGAGACACCAGATTCCATGTTTAGATCACATGATCTATGTCGGTTAAGGCTTACCCCCACAATGAATGATTATGAACTATGGCTTCTCAAGAAGCACTACTTAGTGTGGGTGGGAGTATGGAATCTCATTCATGCATTGCACAAGTAGGCTTTGAGAGTAGTTATGATGTGTTCCTTTTATGTAATGATGTATGTTTAATGTGGATTATGGTTATGAGTTGCTTTCCTTATCTATGAGCATTGCACTAAGGATGAGATCAAAGAATGGTAAGTATGATTATGGTGGCCTAAAAGTGGTACTTAGTATAGATGGGATTATGAGATCTTATCTATGCATTGCACAAGTATAATTAGGTTACTTATGAGATGGTTATATTATGATATGATGATCTAAGTATTGACTATGTATATGAACTATGCCTCATGATGATAGTGTCTACCTATGTTTTATGATGAAGGTTATGCTTATGATTATGTTGTTATCCTTTATGCTATGATGACCTATATATGAGTTATGTTTATGAGTTACGTTTTACAACAATTTCTATGATGATGTTCAAATTGGCATATAGCATGGTTTTCAACCAAAATGTCCTTTTTAGCATGTTTACAAGGTTTTTATGCATGGCTATCATACTTAGTGCATTTTTGTACTAACCCATATTTTCCTACATTTTTCTATAAGTGTAGGGTCCGGTTCTTAAGGCGATCTTCTTTGGTTCAAGCTTGGATCGACTATTCTCCTAGCTTGTAGTGAGTCCTCAAGATTCGAGGACGTATGAGTCATTTGTAGTTCCTTTCTAGTTATTTCATTTTCGAACTATATTGTAAGGGTTGTGTCCCTATTTGATTCAAAGATTGTATTAGATGGCTAATTGAGACAAGTCTAGACTTCCGCTTGCTTTTATAAAAGACTTCGATTGTATGGATAAAGTTTTAAAATTTCCGCATCATTTCTTTTATCTTATGTTATGATATGCTAAGTGGCTTACATGGTACCCTTTCGGGGTTTTATGTGTCTTGTTACGTCTAGGGGTACCCCTGGGTCGTGACATATGTTTTGCCCACATGCCTCAACATTAATTACTTATTCTCCAAATTAAATCATTTCTCAAAACCTAAAACTATACTCCAATTTAGCTTGTTAGATAATGATACAATACATAAATGCATCATTAAACTTGGCCTCAATAGACATTTATGTCGGCCAACTTTGAATATGCATAAGTAACTTAAACTTGCATACAAGTGAACAAATAAGCACATTTATCTCACGTGACGTCCTACTTGACAATTTTGTTCCCTATATTGTGTCCGACGTATATTATATCACGTAAAACGTGTGTGTCTACTTGTTTAATTTTATACACGTTTAAGTGTCAACTTATGTAAACTCAAAGTTATAGCGTATAAATATCAGCTGAAGTCAAGTTAAATGACATATTTATATATTTGCATCTTAAATAATTATAAGTAAACCTTTTTGGGTGTAAAAATGACACTACATCCATATTTTATCTTGTGTTAGCTGTTTATGAAATTTCTACTTTCTTTTATTTAGTATTTTTTTTTTAGTCAAACTATATGACATGAACTTTGACTAATATTCTAAAGTATATATCTTTTTAATTATATTAATTTGAAAAAAATATTAATAAAATCTACTTTAATTTTATAAAATATAATCAAATTAACTTTCGAAAAACACTATCATTTTTTGGAATACTAATTTGTCCTTACTATCTGTTAGAAGATCAATATATATACAATTATAATCTTTATTTTTATATTAGGTACAATAAAAGAAAACTAATGAAAATGTAGGAGATGTGAACCTTAATTTAAGCAGAAAGCACATGCTCATTATTTGCAGCTCATCGATCGTCAAAATAACCATCTTCTCTCCAATTCATTCCCCAAATCCCAAAATTCATGGCTTCAAATCCTGCTAATATCGTCGAAAAAGCGCATCCAACCACCGTATTCCGATGGGGACCACTAGCTCGCCGGAAATTTTCATTCCGGAGGAAGAAGTTGCCGACGGTGCGGCTAGGAGGCGGGAAGAATAACAACAATCGCCGGAGATTCTCCGTCGCGAAGCTTTTCCGGCGAGTGAAACTGCGGTGGCTGAAGTTGCAGTACACTTGTTTGCTGAAAAAACTGAGAGAATATTATCGGTCTGCGGTGAAAGATTTAATGGAAAATGGCGGAGCATTGGATTCGTTTCAGCAACGTTTACTATTGGAGACTTCATTTGCCGTTCCGGTGATGGGCCTTTCCTTCAATACTTTTCCAAATCACTATGGCACTTAAATCTTTTTTTTTTTTGGTAAATAGTATTTTTATTTTGAAATTTTTACTTTGATAAAAGTTTGAAAAAATTTATGAGTGGAAATCCTTGTATTATTATTATTGAAATAATTCGAAAATAAAATCCTCAATAATGCATCATTTTTTAAAATGTTGAATAGTTTCATTACATATTCGTCTGATCACTTTTATTTGTTTAATATTTTTGAAATAACTTTTCACTTCTAACGTATCAGAAAAAATAATCATTATCTATTAAGTATTTATTTATTTTGTTACAACTATAGTCAACTACATGACATTAAATTATGGCGAAATGGTCTAATAAATCCTTATATTTGTACGCTTTTATATTATGGACCCTTTTATTTAACTCTTTATCAACTAAACTCTTACACTCAACCAAAAGAAGATTTTTAAACCCTCTTATCATGTGTATAATTCACTCGCCCTTAAATAAATGATATATCAAATCCACGTCACTTAAATTAATGACACGTCATTATTATTTTTATTAACTATTTTTTAAAACTATTAACCAAAATTATATAATAAAATATAAAATAATAATTTTTTTAATTTATTCTTTAAAAATAAAGTTTGAAACTCCATACTTTATCTCCCCATTCCCACCTTGAAACCGTCAAAATCTAAAGCCCTTCGCCGCCGTCTTCGTCTCAGTCGTCGTCGCACCTCTTGCCGGCGACCATACGTACTCTCTTCCTCACCCGTCTTCATCTCCGTCGCACCATGGCCACCAGATCTGACCGGAAAACCTCTTCTCTGTCGTGACCAGATCCCACCCTCACCCGCCTCGTTCTTCTTCCACTGACCTGCGTCGTCTCTCTCTAGGTGCCAATGCAAAGATCTGCTACAGAAGATGACAAGAGTGTGAAGAAGAAAGAAAAATGGATCGGACAGGGATGGAAATGAGATGGAGATGGCTAAAAATGGAGGTGAACCGATTGGCTGAAGAAGAAAGCTCTTTTTAGTTTTTTTTTTTTAAAGTTTTATTATTTTATTGTTTTATTTTTTTTTATTTTTTTAATATTTTCTAAACTTAAATAGGATATCACTCGTGAATTCACGCATTTTTGCCAATTCAACCATCTTGATGCCACATAAGCCTAGTCAATTGTCAGAAGGGTTTGATAAATTGTGTTTTATTAAGTTTAAGGGTTTAGTTGATAAAGAGTTAAGCAGAAGGGTTCACAATACAAACGCATATAAGTACATGGGTCTATTAAACAATTTCGCCTTAAATTATTGCAATGCATGAATGTTTGTGCTGTTAGATGCTTTATGTTTGGTGTTGGTGACTCCGTATTTTGAAAGATTCGAATTGGAAATCTCAAGTTAAGAATGAAAGAAGTATTTACCGCCTCACCACAATTCTGATTGATATGTTTGGAAAGTTTATCCTAAGCAACACCTAAAACTCCAGGAAAGGTCAAAGTGGCTCCTGGTGTGAGCAAGCTAAATTATGGGTAACAAGTTGTTGTTTTTTTCTTTCTAACTAGTTCTTTGATATGTGTATTAGCGTTTGATTAAATTGGGATTTCAACATTCAAACTTATAATTAAGGATAAGAAGGAATTCCAATTCCACCACCCATTCATGTTGACGGGTTAACAAATTACGAGAAAGTACTTCCTTCGTTCAAAAATAGTTGTCTAAACGTTATATAATAAGAAGAATAGTTGTGTCACACTATACATGAATTTTATGCCTCAAAAGTATACAATAACATATAAACATTAGTCTAACAATAACATATTCAGTGTAATTTCATAAGTGAAATTTGAGGAGGGTGATGTCGTGTGCACAATCTTACTCCTATTTTATGAAGATAGAGAGACTATTTCTGATAACCCTAGGCTCAAATAAAATATATAAGAAAATCAAGAATGTAAAGTTATAGTACCAAAGAAGTCATCCTGAAAACAATTAAAGAAGAGAACAAGTAGCAACAACAAATAGTACGATAATAAAATAAAATAAAAAATAAGTAATATTAAAATCGAAGAATATGGCAACAAGAGAGTAACCATAACAATACTGATAACTAAATACTAATATGGAACAAGACAATGTTGGACTCTCTACTAACTTTCTACCCTAATCTTCAACCTTCATATCTAGGGTAATATCCTCAGTAAGTTGCAGGTATGTGATCATGTACTTTCTAATCACATTTCCCAAAAATTTATTCGACTACCTCATCTTATACACAATCTATAGTCAACTTTTCACATCTCCTCACTAAGATATCTGTACATTTTTTCTTCATATGTCCAAACCATTTCACGTTCGTAACGTGGCAAGTGGCAACTCTCATTTTTATGTAATAATATACTCCACTTGAGCCTAAAAAGGGACGGGGAGAGTGTCATGGGATTTGAACTTACAATCAACGTACGTAATGAGAAAGTAAAAATTCAAGTGTAACTTGTTTTTTAATCAAGTACAGCTTAGAGCTTAGAAATATCACATGGCCTTGTCACTTCCTTTTTTTGGTTTTGAAGAAAATCAAATAAATGAATTAAAAAGGTCATTTTTAAAATGAACGAATTACTTAAATTATAATCTTCTTACTCATCTCCATCCAAAACGAAAAATAATATCAATTATTTATCTCTAAATCATTTCTCAAGATCTATGACTATATATCAATTAATATGAGTATTGTGATAAAATATTCATATTAATTATTATTTCTCAAAAAACGTACAAAATTTAAAGTGAACAAATAAAAATGAACGGAAAGAATAATTAATAAGGTTAAAAGAGAGAAAACTAACCTAATCTAAAAGATGTACCAATTTGTTTTTCTTTATCTTTTGATGATATGGTAGGGCAACTTACATTTCTTAATAATCTTTGCGAAAAGAAAATACACTTAGTTAAGCATAAAGGGGGATTCTTCATTAATATGGAACTGACTTATCGTTTTTCATTTATTGATTTGATTCTTTCAATAGATACAATGATTCAGATTGGAAATTAACAATACTATAATTCAAACTAAGGTATTTATTCAGATAGTTGTATTTATATATATATATTTTTAGTTTGCTTAAACAAGCACTAATACGAATAAAATAAAATAAAAGCTCTATATAACATAACTTATTGTTGAGAATATTCTAAGACTTAATTTTAACATGATATCAGGTTCTGAGATCGAATCTCATCGCCATTCAAATAAAAAAAGAATTTCCACGTGCTTGGCCCATGAAAAAGAATCAGGCTTGCGCGTGAGGAGGCGTGTTGAGAATATAATCAAATAATAAAAGTGTGCTCTCTCTAAAAGCTTAAGCTTTTACATGAAATAGTCACACACTTCAACACTTACGACTTATAATTATAAGCATAACTATAAGTTACAAATTTTAATTTGTGATCTTTGACTTATTTTTGTTATTTTTGTTATTTTAATTTTAAAATAAATTATTATTTTTATTTCCCCTAAACACTATAAAAGTGTCTAAAAATTAAACCTCCAAAATAAGCCAATCCAAAAGAACTCTTATTTTGGACATTATAGAAATTAGAACATGTTAATTGTCACTACTCATTTTATTATTATTTTTATAATATAAGAAGGAATAAAAAATCAGGACCACTTAATATAATATAAAGAGCCATGTCATTATATATCTGGTTTTGTCCTTATGAAGATCATGAGAACAGAACTTGTCGCTAATCAGACCATATTATATATACATATAATTTATAATTATTGATAAGATTAACATAAAAACTTGTTGAATAAGCTCTTTCATTTTAAAACGCGAGTTATGACACACTAATATACGAGACACTTGTATTTTTAAAAGAAAAATAAATGGAAGGGTCAGACTTAATAAATACCTCCTTAGCCAATGCGTTTTGCGATTAATTAATTAAATCGTCTTTATAAGGCGCATATATCCATTCAGATAAGATCTCTTATTAAAATTTGGCTTTAAGTCACTAATTTTATTGAACCACTAGTATTATTGAACATCTCACCAACCCTCACTTTTACAATTATTAGGACCGCAAGGAACAGTAAAACAAAGAGGAGAAGAATGATTCTTTTCGTTTTCATAATAACTTTTTCTTGTTCAAACAACTTTTAGAACTTATAAAAGTCATAAGAATCTTCCATGTACATTTGCTTTCAACAACCAAAACGAAAACACTAAAAGGATCTTGTCCAAAACTGAGACTAAAATGTAAACTGATTTAACAAAAAAATATATTTGGAGTACTTCATTATACAATCTATTCACATATGTTTTACATTTAAATCTCTTTTCCCTTTCTTCTCTTCGTTGCGATTAATCAACAAGAATTTAATTTGTTTGTTCTTTCGTGCCTTACAGTTTTGTGATACAAATGAGTATCTGAGTAAACAGAAGCATCAGTCTTTAGCCTGTGTTTATGCCTGTGTCCGACTCTCCGTTGCTTAGCATTACCATCCTCTCTGCTTTCCCCTGCATTTCCTACTTCCTTTTCCCTTACATCCGCCTTATTTTCATCGTTCACTTTAGTCTTCAATTCACCAATTTCCGTTCCCTTGTCAGGTTTTGAGGAGGGGACGACGTAAACAAATGGGCCAATTGGTATATCCTTCATGTCCAAGACTGGCTCCAAGATCTTCACTATGTTGCTCATAGTGGGCCTAGACCTGGGCTGGTGGCTTAAGCATTGATAAGCCAATGCAGCTACCATCTTGGCTCCTTGTGTCGAGTACTGACCTTCAAGTCGTGGGTCCATTATTCTGTCAAGCTTGTGTGAATCCCTTAGCATTGGTCTTGCCCAATCCACCAAGATTCGCTCTTTGAGGGGGCGTTTCTTGTCCATGGCTCGTCGTCCTGTTATAAGTTCTAACAAAACTACTCCGAAGCTGTACACATCACTCTTGCTTGTCAAATGACCTGTTTAAAGAAAATGAAAGTTTTAAGTATTTGTAATAAGTGGTAACACGATAAAGGAGACATATAACATGTTACAACAGGTTAAAATACACTGATAATGAAAAAAATTACCAGTCATGATGTACTCTGGAGCAGCGTAGCCATGAGTGCCCATGACACGAGTTGAGACATGTGTATCATCACCTTCCGGTCCATCCTTTGCTAGCCCAAAATCAGATAGTTTGGCCCTGTAATCCTGATAATTCATAGTATTATAAGTTTCTAGCTTTTACTTCATCATGAAAAACGTGTTGAACTTTTCAATGTCATAACAATACTTCATAGACAACTTACCGAGTCTAAGAGGATGTTAGAAGCCTTAAAATCGCGGTAGATTACTGGTTTTTCTTCCCCGTGAAGAAAAGCCAGTCCCTTTGCAGCACCAACCATAATTTTTATTCTGGTCAACCATGGCAAACAACTCGAATATCCTGTTTTGATACATCACAAAAAAAATCAGAAACAGAAGGGGGCCAAAAGTTTTGTTCATTTTACAATCGACAAAAGTGATCATATGAAGAAAATCATTAAACTAAGCACTTCGAGTGAAAAAACACATTATTCGTGGAGATTATTCATACACAAGAATATCAATGCTTACTTGAAAATAGTTGATCCTCAAGGTTTCCCCTTGCCATATACTCGTAAACGAGAAGTCTCTGCTCCTCCTCCCAACAATATCCAATCAACTTCACTAGATGGTGATGCCTCAATTGCCCCAAAAAGACCACTTCAGTCTGAAAATTCAACAATTTTAAAAGTATTACTACTAATTAAAAGCAGTAGTTGTAACCAAAAGCAATTTTCAGGCAAAAACATTTGCTCACCAGCCATTCTTGATGGCCCTGATTTCCATCCAAATCAAGCAATTTAACAGCAACAGGTTGAGCATCTAAACCAGGCTTAATCTTATCATCAATAAACCCCTTGTGAACGGGTCCAAATCCACCTTTACCGAGAAAATTAGCAGACGAGAAATCACTCGTGATGAGTTTCAGCTCCTCGTGTGTGAATACATAAAGATTTGAACCAATGACCGCGTTCGATGAAAGATCATCCAACGATATAAGTACTGATCTAGAATCAGTACTTATATCTGAAAAAGCTAACCTATGATGATCAGAATTCATCTGTTTACTGTTCTCCATCACCTTGGCCTCCGAACGAACATTATTAGTAACAATATTGGCCTTGAAGCAATTAGGCAGAACAGATTTCCAGTCAATTCCGCAAGTAACCATAGTTGTTCCACTAAATCCGATGAAATTTGATCAGTTTGGTGTCAATTTTTACTGCTCACAATGTGTTTGACAAAATGTGTGAATGAAACCAAACAGGGAGAAAGAGTTTGCAATTAGTCTAAAGTGACGGTTTCTATATTATTTTTCACGCATAATGTAAGCTTATATATACATGTAAATTTGAAAAGGCAAGTGGGATGAATAAGTCGTCGTATTTTGTTTGACCTGATATAGAGCGTGTCTGATAACATATTATTATATTATATGAAAATTTTGGTCACATTTTCTTTGAGCAAGCTTCTGTGATATTTCATTATTTTGGATGATGCATGGAAACTTCTAAAATGACTGGGGTAGGGTATCCAAGAAAGGACAATTGAAGGGGAAAGAAACCAACCTGGTTGTGGTACTGTTTCATCCTTAATCAAAAGTTTCGGATTCGAGCGAGAAAATCTTGTTGGAAGCGTCACTCTCAGATTGAATTGTGTTTGGTTATACATATTTTTTTTATAATTTCTTTTTTGAATGTTAGATGTTTGAAAGAACTTAATTACAACTCCAAAAGCGAAAAAGGAGTTTTCATGATCAAAAACTATTTTTTTAAATAAAATGAAAAACTATTCTAGAAATTTTCTTACCGCAATTTGTTTATACCAAACAAAACTACTCAAACAACTTTTTTTCTCTTTCTCTAATATGACTATATAATATATCAAAAAAGAAGAAGTTGCTTTTGAAATATTTTAACAAAATTTCTTATATATTAATTTGGGATACATATTTTTGTCCAAATCACCACAACTTTTTAATATGCTGAATTTTGAACGGACTGAATTAAATTGTTAATAAATGAATCCGTAATCAACCTTCCCAAACTTGGGCCAGTTAAGCGGATCATATTTTTCTTGACTAATTTTATCACTCTTAATTTAAACTTTATTTTAAAAAATTATTTACACAAAACAACAGTTAAAAAATGAATTTTAACTTATATGACATGATAAAAAACAATACACTATCATATCACATTTATCAATTGTAGCATCAAGCATGCATATAACCCACCTTAGTTTCAACATTACAAATTGAGGACCCTACAAATTATATTCTTTTATATAAAAAAATCTCTATAAATATAATTTGGGTAATTTGATAATCTGTGAAGAAATATTTCTAAACATATGAATGTTATACATAGCAAAATAAAATAAAATTATTACTTATGTAGAATTTAATACATGAATAGTTTAGCTTTTAATTAGGTACCAAACGACAAAATAACATTTGTTTGGCTATATAAAGAGAGAAAATAAGATGGTTTACCTGTTAATATCTTTAATTTCAAATAAGCAATAAATGTATGCACGAAGTTATGCACTAATTAATTGCATAGTTAAAATATTTACAAATTTCCACTCTCAGTCCATATGCAATGAAATGCTAAAGTTTATTAAAAATAATTTTCTACCTTACATTAATTTTTCAAATGGTCATCCTGTCGATAGAAATATTCTACTATAATAAATTTAGATTATTTTTTTTCCTTTATGGATAATATGGCCATCAAACTATGCTCATACTTCCAAATATAAGATACATTATTAAGAGGGAAAATGAAACGAGTTCAAATGAAATCGAAGTTGCTACACCATTAATGGATGTGGTGCAGTGGATGAGACTGCTTCTTTCTTACTCAAAGGTCTTGGGTTCAAATCTTGAGTATGGAAAAATCATTGGTAGGGAGTGTCTACTCTCCCCAAATGGGGCCCTACGCTGCACGAATATGGAATAGTCAGATTCTAATACGAATATCAAACACCGGTTGGAAAAAAAAGAAAAAAAAGAAAGAAATCGAAGTTGCTACCAATGATTCATATAGTTAATCCTAATAATAAGATTTTTGAATTACAATATAATTGTTATTGTTAAAGAATAAATTACAACCATTCTTAACTCAGTATATTTTCATTTTCCCACTTAATCACAATTCTAAGGTGAACCCAAATAGTAAGTGGATCCTATACATAATACTTATAAAAGTATTGTAATAAATTTCCTATGCGTACACTCTGATTAGTTTGCATGAAATTAAGTTTATCAATGTTAATATTTCTTAATTGCTCTTGGTAAGAAGTTTAATCAAACTATAAACTTACTAAATTTACATATCAGATCAAATTGCGTTGATACATGAGTTGTATGGTTACATATTTATTACATAACTATGTATAAACAAACAACTCTTATGCATATTTGGTAATACATTAAACTTTTTGCTAGATATTACAATATCTTAATTATAAAGTAGGAGCTATAATTAGTAGTGCTATATATGAAAATCAATTTCAGAGAGTAGCTTCTAACGGATTGGATTAAATTTTCATTTCATCCGCAAAAAAGATTAAGAATGAGCTAATTAAATGAGTCTCATACAATGAGATTATGCAATTTTTCATTAAAAAAACGAAAAAGATTCAAAATTACCTTTGAACTATTCGAAATAGCTCATATATATCCTTTAATTATGTTTGGGATCAAAACCACCCTTGCCGTCTATGTTTTGGACCACAAATACCCTTAAAACGTTATCTTTGTCATTTGATAGGGATGAACAAGGAAGAACAACATTATTGAGAGGTTTTGCCATGTTGGACTGCCTAGGTGGATTGCCATGTTAGCACATATGGCAAAGATATCGTTTTAAGGGTATTTGTGGTCCAAAACATAGACGACAAGGGTGGTTTTGATCCCAAACATAAATAAAGGGTATATATGAGCTATTTCGAATAGTTCGAGGGTAATTTTGACCCTTTTCCATTAAAAGAATTCACTTTGCGTTAGTTTTTATTTTGTTGGAAATATGAACGTAGTTTGATGACTATATTGATCACGAAAATTCAAAAGTTACTTTAGTGAGACATTTCAATTTAAGTTGGATGATATCATTTGAGGAATTGACTCCTCTACTTTTCAAGGTAAGAATAAACCATATATCTACTATCCTCTCGAGATCCCAGTCACGAAATCATATGAAAAATGTTGTTATTATTATAGCTAGTCCATAATATTTAGTAATTCCACACCTCCCCAATATTTGCATATCTACTATTTGTACAACTTTAGTATAGTTTTACATATAAATTTATACTTCACATTAAAAATATCAAATTCAGATGGACTTACGAGAAGAATGATGAGTAAAAAGTAACTACAAAACAGTTTTTTTTTTATAAAAAAAAAAGACGTAATCTTCAAAAAAGAGAAACGAAGTAAAACAAAATGAACCATTTGTGTTGTTTTTTCACAAATTTAATGAATAATTATATGTTAATGTGTTCTACATTGAATTTGTATTGTTACTCCATTTTCTAGGATATTTAATTCTAAAAATAGTCTAGATAAAACAAAATCATATGTATAAAGGGACCAAATTAAACCATATATCTAAGCTAATTAAAAGTAAATATTGTTTAATTATATATCACAAGAACTAACATTAAAATTTATTAAAAAATTGAAGATAAAAACACTATTATTATTGATTTGATATATATTACTATGCTGTGATAGGTAGACTGGCGATGTCGTCGATCCTGTCTCCTTTGTCATACTTTAAAACATTAAATCGGCGTCAACGCGTTAATTCTTCTCGCTGTTCTATTATGTTTTCTTCCCTCTATTATTAGATCGGATTTAGACGTCTCGAATTCAAGTCTTGAAAGTAAAATCATATATAATAGAAAGGGGTCGTTTTGTTGTTAGTAGATTTATACAAGTGTTAATAATATAAAGTTTAGTTGCGCAAGATTTTGTATTCATGTACTAGTTATAATTCTATTTTTTTTCCTACTTTGTAGGAATAATAGGTAAGTACAATCATAACTTATACATATATTACATTTGCAGGATTTTAAGTTGGTAATTAAACACTGTATTTGATGTGCATTCAAAGGTGTGATCTAGTGGTCAATGAAGTGATTGAGAATCCTGAGGTCCAAGGTTCAAAATTCAGTGGAGACAAAAAATACTAGGTGATTCTTTTCATCTGTCATAGCCTTGACGAACAGAGTTACCTACACTAGGTGATTCTTCTCATCTGTGCTAGCCTTGGCGGACAGAGTTATCTACACTTGGTGATTCTTCCTATCTGTCTTAGGCTTGGTGGACAGACTTATCCGTTACATGTTGCTAGTGGGAGGTGGCAGTATCCCGTGAAATTAGTCGAGCTGCGCAAAAGCTGATCCGGACACCACGGTCATCAAAAGAAAAAAATATTATACTTGATGTGCTGAATTTTATACATAGCAAGTAAAAATGCTACCAAACATGGAGTACTAGTTCAGTTGATTTTAATGCATGAACAATTCATTTTCAAACCACCAGCAACCAAACAACCTCTAAGTATACTTACCATTAAAATGATATTTTTCGACATGAAACTAAATTAATCGAGTTCCAAAGCTGTTATCTTTTCTTTTTGCGCATAATTTTCCTCGATCAAAATAAAATCCTAATCTTGTCTTAGACATCAGAGAATGTTGAAACCTATTGGCTGAAATTCTTTTTTACTTTTAATTAATTAATTTGGTAGGTAGACATAAAGTTAGGTTTAAATTTCGACTTAAATGCTGTAGTTTTATGGAATTTATGAGTTTGCGTCTAAAATCCTTAGCTGCTTTTTACACCAAACATTTGTTATAGAGTCTTTTATAGTCTATAATTAATTAATTTCTTCTTAGAAAAACATGCAAATACCATAGTATGATACACAATTTTTTTAACTGTTTCCTTCAAGGGAAAACAATGATAATATGTTTTGACTAATATTAACAACTTTGTCCTTTGGGTGCACTTTTTTCAACGTAACATAATATATATACTGTAGCACAAACGTGTATATTAATAGGATAATTTGTTTCCATGCAGAAAAATTAGACATAGAGACATTAATGTGTAACTATATAATTAAGTAATTAATTATTAGAGAGGCTTATATTTAATTTTTTTTTAAAAGCGTGGGGACTGTCGCAGAACAAATGAAGACTTGCGACAGATGAAAAAGAATGGAGTTGGCTAAACTTTTAGAATTTAGACTATTGAATCTTGGAAAGAAAATTGTGGCCTGATCGGATGCGGAATTAGAATTTAAAGTTTATTATTCAGAATTTTAGTGTTTTTAAGTTATTAGGTTTTATATTAGTAATTTAGGCATATTCAGTATATATTTCTTAAGACAAAATTATAAAATTTGAACTGAAAGTCATTTGTAAATAATACTTTATCTCAATCTGAAAGCCCGGACCAAGAAGACGCAAAATCAATAAGAGGATACATGATATTCCACTCCCACCCCCGCCCTCCAAAAAAAGTTACACTATTAGGGGGAGGTCGAGGGAGAAATCAATGAGATTCGATCCTTCAACACAGGATGTAGGGTCTCACACTATCTGAGCTAACGAGAACTTAAGAAAAGGATAAACAAAAGAAGATACCATCAGTCTAGACGTAATGAATAAGATTCTTTTAGTTTTAAACAAAGGTCTTAGATTTTAATCCGATGAATGAAATAATACTTATGACTATTTATATTTTGACCTTATTTAAAGAAGTTCCACAAAAAATAATTTAGCGGCCAAAACTTGACATCGTCTTTAGTAGAAATCATGATGGATCATAAAATATTGACAACTAATCCTTGTAAATTATCAAAATTTGACCATAAATTCGGATAATAACACAACTATGTTATGGGTTATTGGTGCTCAAACAATTACCATTACTTTTGGAGGCAAACACTATTATTTATATATTTTTTTTAAATACTAATTATCACAAATATATTAACTAAGCAATTTTTGGATCAAAATTAATTTAGCATCGATGATTTGAAAATTTCTGAATTCGCTACTATCGACAGATCGCCATAATTTACCGTGTAATGGATACATGCACCACAACTTAACAGAGCGTGTTTAATTTTCCTTGTCAAATTGCAAAATCATTGAAAAATATTCCACAAAAAAGGAGAAAGAAACAAAAAAATACAAAGGCCAGTTGTTGAGCTGAGGAAGAAAAAAAAGAAGTCTAAATTGGAACGTCATGAATTGTGACGTATGAGTGGATTTTTAAATAATGTAATATAATTATCCATTTTCAAGCTGGTAAGTCCCTATCAAGATTAGTTTAAAAATTCAGACACTAAAGTCTTTCAAGTTCTAGAATGGGCAACAATGCTACATCATGAAGATTTGCTCACAATGTATTTTCTTAAATTATTACAGTGGTGTTCGGATCAGTTTTCACGCACCTCGATTAATTCTACAAGATATTTGCTACTTCCCACCAGTAATAAATATTAGGTAACTCTATCCACCAAGATTTAAATTGATTTAGTGAAATTTGTTTTTCCTTGCTTTCAAAAAGCCATTTTTTCTCATTTTTAAAAAGCTTCAATTAGACATGGTACGTAGAGTTTTCCTCCCTACCAAACACACCCTATTTTTATTTTTTTGGAGTTCGAACAGTTTTTATCATATAACGTTGGAAATAAATGGAAGTTTTTGAAAGTGATGATTGCATTGTTATTTTTCTTTTTGAGAACTCTCAGCCATGTTTAACTTGACACACCCTCTAAAAAGTACTAATAAATAATTGTTTTTAATCATAAACTACCTTTTGAATTTTCAAACAAGACAAATAAAAATAAACATCTATTTTAATAGAGTGAACGAGTAAAAATGGACGACGGAAGAACCAAGTTTTTCTTCCCAGCGACATAGCTAGTTCAACGTACTCATTACCGCTTAAATCTTAAGATTTACATTAATTGCACATGTTTTATTAATAAAAATAGGACGGAGTATTGAAATGGGACTCTTATCAATATGTACAATTCCGTCAAACTTATTAATTAATTTGGTCAAAATATATACACTGATTATATATATATATATATAAGTACTTTGGTACGATACTGACATGAATTGGATCTAAATGGAGAAATGAAGTCATAGAACCAATCTCAACTTGTTTGAGACATAATTGTTGTATATAATACTAACATGTATATTGTATAATATAAAACTCGTTTACAGTTCCAGAAAGAACACTAAGATACACCCATGAACCTACGTGCAAAAAAGGAAAGAGAGAAAACGACAATAACATACCTAGTGTAATCCCATAAGTGGGGTCGGAAGATGGTAAAATGTAAGCATGCCTTACCCTCACCTTTGTGGGGTAGATACGTTATTTCGGATAGAACTTCGGCTTAAAAGAAAGAGGGAGAATGACAATCCTTCATATTATCATGTCAAAAAGAAACATGCTCACACCAAAGAGGAACATATTTTCAGACCAAAGATAACATCTTTTCAGTGGTCCAACCTTGCAACTCTTTTTTTTTTAATGACCGTGGTGTCCGGGCCAACTTTTGCGCATCTCGACTAATTCTACAAGATACCTCCTACCTCCTATCAGCAACAGGTACCAAGTACCAGATAACTATGTCCACAAAGGCTAAGACAAATGGGAAGAATCACCTAGTATTTTTTGTCTCCACTGAGTTTTGAACCTGAAACCTCAGGGTACACAACCTCGCAACTCATGTTTTTGCACGTTCAACGTAAGAAATATGTTTTTACCGTGTAGATATTATAACGCAATAAAGCAACATTATTCAAGAATCAAGGTAGATATAATTTTGCCAGTGTATTAGTAAGTTTTCATATCAGATACAACAGTTAGACTATACCAAGTTACCAACAGTTAAAGAGTTTTACAGTAACCTCTACATTAGAAATCATATTTCAGTTTCGACGATGACAGGCCATGCCTTCATCAACAGTATGCTCGTTTCCCTACATCATTCTTTACTCACCGGACAGAGAAGACGTAACATTATGTTCTCCAGAACAAATCCAAGACAGTTCCTTAAAATTGACAAACGAAGCAAGATATCATCTTACAACTTTGAGACCTGCAATACCAAAACGAACAAGAATCATGATGAGTTGGCATTCCTAAAGAAACACAACAAGGAAGCACAAGCAGTAACTAAGGTATTTTTTCTGTTTGACAGAACTTCAAATCACTTTTTAGCTGCCGCGAACAAACAGCAAGTTAATTCTAGGACAAACCAAGCAACTCCCACCATCAAGAATTAGTTTTGCATTCAATTGAAGTCTGAGTATCTATTAAGTCCCCATTCTTTGGAATGTTGCAGGTTGTCCGGTGGATTAGTCGAGATACGTGCAACCAGGTCCAGACACCACATCATATTAAATAATTGAAGGAAAAAGGTCCCCCCTCATCTACATTAACCTTTACTTGAATTAGTTAGTCCAAAATAGTAAAAATGGTAAGATCATTTAAATGCAAAAGAGAGTGAAAATTCACATTGCACCATGAATTTTCACAACTAATCCTTTTCTCTATCTTAATTGAATTGTTATGCTTGATCGAGACCTACAGATGATCTTAATCAAGAACTTCAAACTGATTCTTACACATACGAGCAACTACAAACAAAGCATTCTAAGTCTGCACGTTCATCTGTATTTCTCAACATGCACTGCAAAAGTACATTCTTTATAATTCACTATCATCGAAAAAGGATAAAGCTTTCCAGCAGGACAGTATATTTCAGCTAAAGAGCAGACCAATCCTAACAACAAACATATGCTGAATATTCCAGCAAAAAGGGACTCATCATACATAACTTTTGACAAAAGCTGTTAGCAGCTTCAGATTACCGGAATGTTCAATTTTATCGACCCACCCGTTAAATAAACGCTCAATTAAAGCAGCAGCCAATTACAAAGAAAATAGATTTCGAAATAATGGAACACATAAAAATCACAATGAGTTCTAAATCATTCACACTAGTAATACATGATACATTGATACTCATTCATAATAAACGAAAAACGTAATATTAACAGCAAAAGCTGAAGATAAATATGAATATTGATCAAGAATTACCAAATTTACAGTAGCCACCAATGCAAATGCAGAAATCTACATTTCAGATGAACCCAATGCTTCTAATTCATCAATGCCGTGTTCATTGCCATTCGCACTCTCGTAAAAATCTGAATTAATTAGACTAACTGATATACATCCATATTCAAATGTTCATTCAAAACCTACTACCAGCCTTCAACAATTGTCTTCTCTTTATTAGCAAGAACGCCACCACACACACCTGCAACATCCCAGCAACACCCACAAACACTAACCCCAGTTTCTTCCCCAAATTTGGCTTCTTTTTCTTTGCTAGTTGATGCGATTTCTCGTAAGAGTTATGGTGGTTTTTATCATGATTAGAGTGTTTACTCTCCGAGGTAGTCATTTCCGGAGCAGAATGCACAGATTTTGTTGGTGGTGGAGGATGGTGTTTTTGCTGGGATGGCGGAGGAGGCCGTGGTGATGGCGGTGGAGGCGGCGGAGGCGGAGGTGGAGATTGCTTAGACGGCGGAGGAGGAGGAGGAGGACTCACATTTTGCTGAGATTGCACGGCAAGAGCAAGGAAGCAAAAGCAAACACCCAAAAAAGTTAAGATCAACAATGACGGATCCATACATGGGCAAATCAATCACTAAACCTCAATTCAAAGCTAATTTGGTGTCAACTATATGAATCTTCAATACCCATTTGGCTTCATTTGAACCCCTTTCATCCAAATCAACTCCCCAAATCCTCCTGACATCTGGGTTTTTCCCCAATTAAGTAAAATATTCACCAAATTCAACAATTGGGCATAACAAGCTAGGGTTCAGCAATTTGCAAAATAAATGGCACCCACCAATTGTCTCTCAGATCTTGAGGAATCAACCAAATGGGGCCCAAATGTAAAAAATTGAAAGAATTAAAGAGGAACTGTTGAAGATGATGATGCCCCCAAGAACTAGGGCATCATGTATTGGTGTCCGGATGATTATGCAGGGAAACGGGTCGGATATGGGAGTTAAAATCGGGTCATAAATTGGGTTAACCTTCACCACCCCTGTTTCTGAGAAATGGAGGAAACAGAAATGGGGACGAAGAAGCTAAGAGAGAGAAGTGGCTGTTAGAGAGAGAAATGGAACCGTTCAATGGTGGGTCTAATTTGGTAAATTTATTTCATGACCAAAAAAAGAATGCAACACCATTTCACATTTTGGTCACATTATCGGAAGTCTCTTAGTTAGAAGCATCGCCTATATAATTGATAATGCAATAATAAAGTAAGAAATCTTGCTAAAGCTAAAAAAAAGCACAAAATTTTCTTGTTGAATGAGGTTATCACTTTTAATCATATCAGATTTTAATATGAATAGCGAACATCGAGTTAAAAACCATCCTAAAGAAAAGTAGAAGAAGTAAGACTCATTTACATGTTTGTGTTTTTGGATTTGATTTTTGGTACTCACTTAAGTTTTATGAATCAATAATGTATAAAATAAATTTCTTTCGTCTTAATTGATATAGTTTGATGAATTTTAAGAAAAAAAAAGTTTTTGAAAAATGTGGTCTAAAATAAGTTATACTCGTATTTGATATTTGTATTAGGATTAATTTAAATATGTGTTGCGTAAGATCTATAAGAGGACTAAACATTTCCTGACATGATTTTTTTTTATGCACGTAAGGTTCGAAATCAATTAAAAGCGGCGAAATTATAATCATTCCACCATATTTTTTAATGATATTTCAAGCCTAGTGTATTCTTCTAAGAATTTCAAAAAAGAAAAAGGCAACTCAAAGTTTGGAATGTTTATTGTGAATGATAACAGGTTAAATTCTTGTAACATTGAATCTTCATGTAATATAATTTAGTTTGTCTGTTGAAAGAAGAAGAAAATGTATTTTTCTCATTTGTTTTCTTTTTATGGGATTGTATCATAAGAAATAAAATTGTCTTTACGAGGAAGCTTGACCATCTTACTGACAGGCTAATATTACGACTTGGAAAAAAAAAATCATATACTAATGGTATTATATTATATAGTCTATATCCAAAGAAATGTAAAGCCATGAAGTGAACATGGCTTGCAAATGGGACTCCAATATATATATACACACACCTCATTGAAAGTTATTTTTAAATTTGCCGAACACTCCTCAAAGCTAAAAATGACTAAAAAGTAAATTTGACTAACTTTTAAGTTAATCCAAACAGACTCTTAGTAAATCCGGTAAAGGATTGGCCCAACACAGACCCGATAAAGAGGCGAGAAAGGGCTGGGCCGGATAAGACTGGGCTTGATAGATCGGCCCAGTCATAAGCATAAGGTGGAATCTAAGCCCTAAATGAGGCTCCTTAAATGTTCTTGTAATGCAAAAATATGGGGTTTTCAAGATGAGATGAAAAATGATTTTTGGAAGTGAAATTGTGTTTGGAATTTGGATATGCATTTTATGTTGAAGTTTTGCAAGTAGAAGACTTCAAAAGCTTGAAAAACTAGTCTAAACTACTTTTTGAAACTTGAAAAATTCATCTTCAAAACTGCTCAAAAGTTGGTCAACTTTTTATAACCAAACAATGTATTCAAAATATTTTTGAAAAAAAACAGAAAGTGAAAAACTTATGGCCAAACGGGAGCTTAGACACATGATTCGAGGAGGTGGCAAAAGGAATGACAAAAATGGCATAATGGGAGAACAATCACGCAAATAACACAACAAAAAACTCACTATAGTCCCAAAAGCGAGATCTGGGGAGGGTAGAGTAGAGTGTACACAGACCTTACCACTACCACGAGGGGGTGGAGAGGTTGTTTCCGGAGCAGCTAACAGAACGATACAGAAGTAAAGAGGACATAGAAAATAATAAGGAAAACTTAACATAACATACCAAAGAGGGGCAGCAACCATAACAAACAAAAGGTCATGAAAATTCACAAGACTTATGTTTATGTTGAGGTCGTGAAAATTCACAACAGACTTATGTTTATGTTCTTCAGTCGACAAGCAAACTATAGTTGAACAAGGTTTTATTACAGTAAAGCAAGGGGTATACCAATCTCCAGGGGACATCACATCTTGTTATAGTTGAACTATATTTCACCATTAGATGGTGAAGCCAATTCCTCTGAACTTGGTGGTCCGATTATGTCACTCGAACCAACATGGTCACCCAGCCCTGGACTGACGGTCTCCTTAGCGGTGCTGCTTGTACTTGTTTCAGCTTGTGGTGAAGCCTCCATCATGGCAGGTATCTGAGTCAAGCACCAAGACCATGAATTATACGCCTAAAATAAATGCAGGTAGTATTCACAAAAGAACTCCCAACTCACCATTTCCAAACGCTCTTTGCAGATATCACCTGATGACTGCACAAAGTTTAGAAACATAGTCAATAATTAAAACAGCCTGAATTTCCACTCAGCTTAAAGTTACTACAATCATTGACCAGAAAGAGATCAAGAAGTACTTATAACGTGATGAGAGCACTGTAATCAGAAACTTAAATATTGAGCCTTTCTTTTCCTTTTCAAGAAATATGTTATCGAGTAATAAACAAAGAAAACCATGAAGAAAGCATAGCAGTTAATAAAACAATAGTGTTAAGTCTACAAGAAAGAAACTAGTGTACAACTAGTACTGCAACAGGCACTAACAAGCCTAAGCAAGACACCCTCTAACCCTACTAACCTTCTACCCTAATACGTAACCTCCACTACTTCCTATCTAACGTCATGTCCTTGGTAATATGAAGTTGTGTCATGTATTGTCTAATCACCTCTTTCCAATACTTTTTGGGCCTAATTCTACCCCTCCACACACCCCCTACTATCAGCCTCTCACATCTCCTCACTGGGGCGTCGGCGCACCGCCTCTGCACCTGCCCAAACCATCTCAGTCTCGCTTCCCTCATCTTGTCCGCCACAAAGGCCACTCCCACCTTCTCCCGGATAACCTCATTCCTAATCTTTTCACTCCTAGTATGCCCACACATCCATCTCAACATCCTCATCTCTGCGGCATGCATCTTCTGAACATGTGCATTCTTGCAGATATAATTAATTGTTTATCATAACTCAAAGAACTCCTCAATTATTTGCAGCTATAACGACAGACCAGTATACCACCCACGAAAGTTAAGAGAGGAAGAAGAGCTTACATGTTCAGAATTGTGTTTCTTATCCTCACTTGAAAAACCTGGAACAGTCAAATTCCAATCTTTCTCTGTAAAAAACATCATAGTTAACTTAGACCAATGCCACAATTTTTGTTCTTTCTAAATCAAATTATGTTATAAAACATCTTAAGCAATGATACACCGAATGTAAACATTCCCAGGAACTACTGCATTGATGAGATCATGAAGCAGTCTTTCCGTCAAAAATAGCAAATCAACTGCATTAGGCAAAGTAGAAAGCTGTTGCCTAACAAAACAGGAGTTGATGTGTTGGAACAAGATAGAGTTACGTTGTACATGTTCTAAACAACTGAGGAAGTCAAAATCTATTCACAAAAAGGGGAACCATTATATGTACTGTATACAATGACAGTGTCACTCTCTCAGATGCAACTAGGACAATTCAGATACTCAACTTTTTAACTAAGTCAGGACTCAGGTCACACCTAACTCAGAGCCACTCCTGACGACTAAAGAGAAAGCTTAGGTATTCAAACTGTTTTCATCATATATTTGCCAGCAACTCTTGATGCATACATTATAAGGTGGTGGAATACAAATTCTACTAGTTGGCTGAGCGCATAAGTAGCTAAAAAGCTCAAAGAGCTAAAGACATTAAACTGTGGAGACTGATGGTACACCGTACAGACATGAAAACAAAGTTTGGTCCCAGTTTGTGTCAATAGGAGTATGGTGTCAAATTTTGTGACTCTAATTACATACCAGATAGAAAACCTGTGTACAGGCTAAATGCAGAGGATCTCACCATATAATCATGTAAAAAACACACTCATTAACAGAAAGCAATAAAAATGATCTTATTATGAAAATATATGCAACAACTAGGACCTTTTATTTCTATAATTCTATCATCTTTGATAAAGTATGAAATGACTCCTCTTACATTCTAAAAAATTGATAAATAGCTTGTTTTTTCTTAAAAAACAAAACAAAGTAAACAAGTCTGCATATTTTGCAGTTGCTGGCACAAACCTAAATGTAACAATATATCTTTGGACTCCAGAGTTGAAGATTTCCGATGCTTTGCCAAATTGCAAGCAAATGTAGTAACCTACAAAGAGGAATGGAACGAGAAACTTAGCAAAGAAAATGACAAACAATCAATGTTTCTCCAGAAAGTATTTCAAAAGAAAACTCTTCTTAAAAAAGGTTCCTTGTCATGCCTTTTAATTATTATTTTTGGCATCACAACTCAAAAATGGGAAAAGGGGGGGTCTTTTATTATTATTTTTTAAACTGTAAGTTTAAATTTGAGTGAGGGGTAAGTGTGGGAGGAAGAGTCCAGAATCAGCGGACGATGAGCCTTAAAGAAAAAATCCTCTTTACTGGCTATGTCAATGTATTCAACCACAGTTTTAAACAATCTTAGAATTTGAACCGTAAAGGAATGAGAAAGGCAGCATGCAAAACATGATACCCACAGTCCCCCAACCCTCTGGCCCAATCCTAACAAAAAAGATAACGATAACAAGGAACAAATCATTTCTATGCCTCACCGAATCAATAAAGTCATCAGCGATCTCTAAAAGAAGCTGTTCAACTTCGGGATCAACTTTTCCCTGTGGATCCACCTGAAACATTATCATAATGTGGAAAGCTGTTAAAAAGTTGTAGTATTAATAACCACAAAACCTATATATTTCTTAACTGTTTTTACAAGTATGCTATTTTTTTTCCTCAAGCCGAGGGTCTATCGAAAACAGTTTTTTCACATACTTTGTGCACCAATTTTTTTTTAATTGATTGTGAAAATAAAAAAAATTAAAATAGATTCCAACGATTGGCTTGAGTAACCACCAAAGAAAACAGAAAGCTATGGAGATTAACAAGGTGAAGGGAAAACCTGTGAAACTAAATCCTGAATCTTTCTCTTCCCAAGAAACTGATTGCTTGCTTCAGTCCCCTGGCTTGAACTACTCCCAGGAGTCGTCGTCCCAGATCCAGTGGCATCTGGTTCTGATCCAGTCAAACTCAGAGAATTGTAGCCACTAGGCAAAGCCATTCCTGGAGAAGATTGCTGCTGATGCAAAACCTGCTGAGGTTGTTGTTGTTGCTGTTGGAGCTGCTGATTCTGATGCATCTGGGGATGCCCCAGTTGCTGTTGTGGCGGCTGTGCAGTTTGCGATAACTCTTCTGGGTTCAAAAACATTGATTTTTGACGCAAGTGTTGAAGTGAAGCTAATTATTTCTGTATAAGCATTCGATGTTGCCTCTGCTGTTGAAGACGGTAAGAAGGGAAATTCGGAGAAGAAATGGTAGACATTTGCTTCAACCACTTAAGTTGTGACGAAGTATTCAGAATCCTAATTTTATTTCCCATTTTGGTTCAAAAGCAAACCTAGGTTTCACACATGATGTCCTTCTGTAGTAAGTTACAACATTAAAGTGAGCAGAAAAAACCAAATTACCAAAAACGGAATAGAGAACGCGACATTGACTACCGCTTAGACATTAAATTCAACAAGTTTATACGTGACCTGCCCAAGAGGAGAAAGCAAAATTGAACAAGTAAGATAATCACATAATAAAGACAGCTTTAAATGACTCTCAGTTTCAACACATATACAAAAGCATGCGGACATAACTTTAATCACAATCACACACAAACATTTTTGTTCTAGAGCTATATTTCAATGTATAGCTTACATGACACACTAAGGGTTGAGAATTAACAAGAAAACTCAAGGTATACATATGGACCTAAATGCAACAATTGCAATGTCCTTCAGTTGATCTATTTTTTCTTAAAAGGGGATTTATAGTTGGGATAGTTACCAATATATACTATTCGGACATCTAATTTACCATACATGACCGAAATATACACTATAGGTATGTATAGTATTTAGTATTACGTATACACTACATATACATTGTATACATATTTTGTAAACTAGATGGCCCAAAGGAATTGGGCAGTGATTTTTCCTTTATAGTTCTCGGGCATCTTTATTTTCCAAGGATAATCAACAACAACCATTTCCTACATGCAAAGTAAGTCTAAGGGCTCATTTGTTTGCACTTAATGGAGGTCTAAATCTGAACGGTTCAAACCTTAGGCCATTAAGTGCATTTGTTTACATTAAGATTTAAACATTTATTTGTTCTGAATTGGTCTAAATCATTAAAATCTTGAATAAAGTGTTAATATTATTAAGACGTACTTTATCTGAATAATTTTCACTACCACTTTGTCGACAACCGCCCACCTCTACCATCACCACGGTCAACCACAACCACCGTCGCCAACCACCAACCACCATTGTCATCAACTACCACTGTCAACCACTATTGTAAGTTGCTACCACACCTACCACCTCCATCATTATAATTATATCTATTGCCGCCACCACTATCAGTCACTACCTGTATCGTTCACTACCACCACTCTAGACAATTCCTACTACCAACCACCTCCACAATTACAACTAACACCTCTGCCAACTACCACCAACACCATCATCAACCACCACACATTCTTCCGCTACCACCAACACCACCAACTACTAACATCAACCAACTGTACTATCACAATCATCATCACCACCACCACCACCACCACCAACCACCACCATCGCACCAACCACTATAACACCAGCCACCTTCACCATCATAACTATCATCACCACCGTTACTAGCCACTAGCACCAACCATCACCATCACCACCACCACTGCAAACAAGTTACACCATTACTAGCGAACATAAATGTTTCATTTTTTATGAAATAATGATTTTATTTTATATATTTTTTCTAATATTTAATAACTTTTTTATTTGAATTGTATATTAATTATATTTAAAAATAAATAAATTATGCATATACAGATGTTAAAAAACAAACAACCTTAATCACTCTGATGTCATTCAGATTCAAATGTCTTAATCTTGATGCAAAAAGTGGGGCCTACGATATTAGGGCACGTAATTGCACTTTATTCGTTGGATTCCCCTTGTTTGTACCAGTTCTGAGATGATTGTTGACATCTGGGAAAGACCTCCGAAGGAACACGTAATAACACTTGATTTCTAATCGTATTTAATATTTGATTGTGTAAGAGGTATACTTGTCCATCATCTTTATTGATCCCAAAATAGTCGAACATGAAATGATAAAAGATAAGCCCGATTAATGAAGCATTTTCCTGCTGCAAGTTATTTAACTTTAAACACCAAAAAGAATTCTCTAGCTTCTTCTTCTTATTGATGGTGATGATTCTAATCATCTAAATCATCTACAAGATAATCGAACATCCAAATGAATAACTGCTTCAAGTTCTTTAACTTCAAGCATCAAACAGAGTTCTCTAACTTTCCTTTTATGGTTCAGGTCTGCTTGGCACACCTCGATAATTCACTGGGAAACTTGCTAGTCCCGACAATCTAGGTTCCAAGTAAACCTGTCCACCTAGGATAGGGCAAGAGAGTGTAAACTCATGTTATTATTTTATAGAAACGAAATCAAGACTTCTACTCATCTCATCCAGCAGGAACCACTTCATAAAGCTTCTTGTCCCTACCAGAAAGTTTCACATCCATTAGGAGGCACTCGCGCCATATCTCTTGGAATAGCTAACTTCTATCAAATCTTAATCAATGATCTTTAAAGAGAGTCGGACCTAGTTTCAAATTGTTATCATTGAATCAACAAGAAAGAAAATAAAATTACAATAAGAACGGTTTTTTAAGAACCGCTTTATGAAGCTTCTTGCCCCTACCGAAAAGCTTCACATCCGTTAGGAGGCACTCGCGTCATATCTCTTGGAATAGCTAACTTCTATCAAATCTTAATCAATTATCTTTAAGGAGAGTCGAACCTAGTTTCAAATTGTTAATCATTGAATCTACAGGAAAGACAATAAAATTACAGTGAAAATAGTTTTTTAAGAACCACTTTATGAAGCTTCTTGCCCCTACCGGAAAGCTTCACATCCATTAGGAGGCACTTGTGCCATATATCTTGGAATAGCTAACTTCAATTAAATCTTAACCATTTATCTTTAAGAGAGAGTCAGACCTAGTTTCAAATTGTTAATCATTGAATCAAGAAGAAAGAAAATAAAATTACAATAAGAACGGTTTTTTCCTTTAGTAGATCTACTAAAGTAGCAAAGTAAATGGGTGCCATAGAAAAATGCTTGACCTCCTGCAACAGAAGAAGACCTAATAGGAGATTTTATGGCAATTAGCCTGTAGCACTAAATAATAGGTAGCATTAGGGTACCTATTTGTGTCTGGTGGGCTATTTGGAGAGAGAAATCTCAGGTGTATTAGAATATTACTAACACTATTCCGAAGGTTAAAGAAAATTGCATTAACATGTTGTATTTTTATGTGTAAAGAAGATGGTCTAGAAGAAGTAGAACAATTGGTAGATTTCCTAGGATCTATGTAATTATGGAAATAGCTTGTAACTTTTTGGAGGTAGCCAGCATACCCTTAATGCTGAAGAATACAACTTTACCTTTATCAAAAAAAAAAAAAGGTAGCATTAGGCATCCCGAGTTGAAAGGAGGAAGCCAATGACTGAAGGAATTTCAAGCTGATTTTAAGACATAATACCTGCAATAATCTAGTTCAGTTCGTACAGGACTCTTCTCAACGAAAAATACCTCATGTGATAGGAAATTCCCAAAGGAACAAAACATCCATGGATTTTCTTCCGTTTGATGGCTTTAACCACTAATTAAATTCATGACCTGATTAAGTTGTAAAACAAAGCTATGACAACGTCTTTGGAGGGTGCTGCCTCAACTCAAATATGAAAACAAATACACTAAATAGCCTAAGGAGGTCATATCTATGCCGGCCACAATGTGGTGAAAAAATCAGCAGAAAAAATGACAGATTTTATAGTCAATTCATATAAAGCTGGAGATATCAAAATTTGTCACCTGACTGATCATGAGGGAAGTTTGCTGAGACAACTTCTTCCTTAGTTGACCTTTGTTCATCCTTTGTTGGGCATATGCAAGGGCCCGATGTGCTCTCAGTTGAGAGCTCAAATTGAGAGATCCCATTATTCCCAGTTTCCCATTGCCCGCATCCCTGAAAAGACTGTCCATGGAAATTCCCTCGATGAAACTGAGAAGACACATCAATCCTGCCATCATGGTGTGCCTAAAACAAAAATTTGTTACATAATCAATTACTGTCTCAGTTGCAATTTATATGACAAAATTCCTATTTGGGGACATTGCAAAATGTTCCGTTCTATTTCAATATAGCTTAATCCACTGAACTTTTGAGATTTCAAATTTTGATGTTATTCCTGCTTTGATAACATTCCTTTAGAGCCAAGGGTCTCTATCGAAAACATCCTCCCTACCCCACAAAGGTAGGGGTAATGTATGCGTACATTCTACCTCCCCAGACCCTACTTGTGGGATATTACACTTCTTGTTGTTGTAAATTCTGATGTGATGTTTTCTCTATTAAACTAACTTTTCAACAATCACATTAGAGCTTTCTTCTATTGCCACTAATATAATCTTAAGTCAAATTAACATGTTGAACTACTCCATTCCTAACCAAATATTGTCATATGAACACGAATATGGAATGTATTTTTTCTTTAAAACCAAAAAAAAAGCATTTTCTATCCAAACAGTGCCTTAGATAGTCAGAAGTGAATATGAGAAGAAGAACAACAACAACAAACACAACAACATACCAAGTGAAATCCCACAAGTGACATCTGGGGAGGGTAGAGTGTATGTAGGCTTTACCATTACCTCGTGGAGGTAGAGAGGTTGTTTCCGGTTGACTCATGGCTCAAGTGCATCAATTTCAGGTATAAAGAAGAAAACAGTGACGAAATACATAACAACTAATAAGAAAAGCAGTGCAAAGCCTACAAAAAAAGAACATGAACAACTACAAAATAGTGCAGTAGGCGAAACACAATAAACAAATGAATATACATATCAAAAACTACAACTATAAGAATACCAATAAGCTTGAACCGTCGAAAGCACAACAGTTCACTAGCTAATAATCTTCTACCCTAATAGGTGGTCCCCATTCCCTCTCCCTCTTATCTAAGGACAGAAGCTGCGTCATGTCTTGTCTAATCACTTTTCCTTAATACTTTTTTGGCCTACATCTAGCTCTACCTCTCCTCGTGACTACTACATCCAACCTCTCCGCATCTCCGCTGACGAATATGAGAAGAGACTTTAGAAATTCAATTTTTATTTGTTACTGTACACAGGAATCATACGAGTGCTGAAGTGAAAGTAAGTAGACATTATCGAAATCCAAAAGTTGAAATTGCAAATTAAACTGGGCAGTGCCTGCAACAAGCCTATCCAGACAACAGAGGCAGCTTGACAGTTCGTCCTATTATGCTGATCAAGTTGAATTCCTGATTCAAATCAAAGAGTTGTTAATTCAAATTTTCTCAATCAATTGCTGACAGAGAAAATCTTTTCAAAGAGTCTATGTAGTTGTATTTTGTTGAAAAAGCTTTGATAAGAACTTTAAAAGTTCTCCAGAAAAGAAATTAAGAGATCCCATTATTCCCAGTTTCCCATTGCCTGCATCCCTGAAACGACTGTCCATGGAAATTCCCTCAATGACACTGAGAAGACTGCATCAATCCTGCCATCATGGCGTGCCTAAATCAAAAATTTGTTACATAATCAGTTACTGTCAGTTGCAATTCATATGACACAATTCCTATTTGGGGACATTGCAAAATGTTCTGTTCTATTTCAATACAGCTAAATCCATTGAACTTTTGAGATTTCAAATTTTGATGTGATTCATGCTTTGATAACATTCCTTTTGAGCCGAGGGTCTCTATCAGAAACAACCTCCCTACCCCACAAAGGTAGGGGTAATGTATGCGTACATCCTACTCTCCCCAGACCCTACTTGTGGGAAATTACACTTCTTGTTGTTGTAAATTCTGATGTGATGTTTTCTCTATTAAACTAACTTTTCAACAATCACGTTGGAGCTTTCTTCTTTGCCACTAATATAATCTAAAAGTCAAATTAACATGTTGAACTACTCCATTCCTAACCAAATACTGTCATATGAAAACGAATATGGAATGTATTTTTTCTTTAAAACAAAAAAAAGGCATTTTCTATCCAAACAGTGCCTTAAATCGTCAGAAGTGAATATGAGAAGAAGAAGAACAAAAACAACAACATACCAAGTGAAATCCCACAAGTGACGTTTGAGGAGGGTAGTGTCTATGCAGACCTTACCACTACCTCGTGGAGGTACAGAGGTTGTTTCCAATTGACTCTTGGCTCAAGTGCAGCAATTCTAGGTATAAAGAAGAAGAAAACAGTGCCGAAAAACATAACAACTAATAAGAAAAGCAGTGCAAAGCCTACAAGAAAAGAATATGAACAACAACAAAATAGTGCAGTAGCCGAAACACAATAAACAAATGAATATACATATCAAAAACTACAACTAAAGAATACCAATAAGCTTGAACCCTCGAAAGCACAACACTCCACTAGCTAATAATCTTCTACCCTAAAACGCGGTCTCCATTCCCTTTCTCGTCTAATCACTTCTCTCTAATACTTTTTCGGCCTACCTCTACCCCTACCCCTACCCCTACCCCTACCCGTTACTACTACATCCAACCTCTACGCATCTCTGCTGACGAATATGCGAAGAGATTTTAGAAATTCAAATTTTAATTTGTTACTGCACACCTCCTAAGGAATCATACGAGCGCTGAAGTCAAAGTAAGTAGACATTACCGAAATCCAAAAGTTGAAATTGCAAATTGAACTGGGCAGCGCCCTGCAACAACCTTGAACAGAGAAAATCCTGATTCAAATAAAAAAAAAGTTGTTGATTTCTCAATCAATTGCCGACGGAAAAACTTTTCACCTATTCTTTTTTTTATGGTAAAATTTTTTTTGGAAGAGTCTATGTAGATGTATTTCGGCTTTGATAAGAACTTTAAAAGTTCTCCAGAAAAGAAAATCCAGCATGTTTTCATAAATAGCTTAATATGCACGATATAATTGTGTTTTGGCCTTTGGGTGTGTTGTGGGACAAGGAAAATGTTTTTCATTGCAAGTATTTTCTTGAAGAAATGTTTTTCAAAGAAAAATTAAGCGAATATTTTTATTTATTTTTTGTGCTTGTAAACAAAAAATATTTTTTACGAAATATTTATATATAATCGGTAAATGAAATATCATTATTGAAACTTAATTATTCTATTTTCATTCGAGAAGTCATTCGTCTCTAATTAAGAAACTTATTTTTTTATATAAGAATTCTTTTATTTTTGATTTCCACCCGGTGTTCAATCTCACATTGAAGCTCCAACTAAATAAATCCAAATAGCACAGCAACAGAACCCACTCTGAAAATAGGCTTCCAACAAGATTTTCTCCCCACCGCACAATCAAATTAGAAACCTTAATTGGAACAGTCTCATCCTTGCATCACAGTCTATGTTGTATTTTTTTCTAAAAGTTCAACGAACCAAAAATGATTATTAAATTAATATACTCTAATAATAAGGTTGTAAACTAAAAAATAAACTGATTTTGTCATCGAACAAATCTAAGAAGTTGATGAAAATCATGGCAAAGTAGCTACATATACATTAACATGAGCTACGTTTCATATGATTTGCAATATTTGTCTATATTTCTTCATTAACAATCACTACACATCATTACAACCTCAAATAAATCTTAAACTTTTCACCCAGAAACAAAAAAAACCTAAGCACTAGTTTAAGAGAAAGAAAACAAAGAGTAGCCCGGATTGATGCCAAATCACAAGTACTGTTCTTGGATCCTGGCTCTGTTCTCTTCCCACCACAACCTGGCATGCATTTCTCCAAATCTTTCACGACTGCATAAAAAAGATCATTCAGCGTCAGAAAAGAGCTTAGAGATCTGCTTAATCTTTCAATCGTGAGACGCAACTATAAACAAGATTTTGTTGCTGAGCTTTGTTTCATCAAGGATGACTCAATTTGCTAATGGATCATAATTAAAATAAGGAGAAGATTCACTTTCACAATAATTGGAGCAGTAATCAGCTTTAGAGATTAATGTAAAAGACGAATGACGCTCAATTTAAAGCATGGAAAGCACAAGAAAACATCCCCATTTAAATATATAGATGGATGTCAACCTTAGATATACTAGTACTAGTATGAAAGCAAATCCCACAGTATTTCAACCATCAAACAGTTTTGAGTAAATGGACAAACTGTCCTTATGAATCAGGGAACAAGAAGACACAAATTTCACTCTTGTATTTAGATAAAATGACTCCAGTTGATGGGATGGCACTAAAATTCACAACCCTCTATCCTCACTGACATTCACTAGGGAAGAACTCATGCACATGGAGTAGAGGGCAGTGCTGAAGAAAATGGACTGTTGGTTCAATTCAGTGACCAACATTATATTCAGATTTATTTAAAAGGAATCTTTTACTTATTCATTGTGCCCGTGTCCATTTTAATCAGTTTGAGAATATGAAGAAGGAAGAAGAGGTTTGTTGAAGAAATCAAGATCAAGTTCTAGAAGCCAGCAAAAGGCAAGATGGTCCTATAAATTCTTCTGATACTGTCCTGTTATAAATTAGGAGCTGATAAACGCATAAAAGAATTACTAACCTGAACCTGACTCTTCTAAGCTCTCGAGTACCACCAGGCAATGCTCGAATCGTGATATAGACTCCAGGCTCATCTTCTTCAACCCATTCAGTCTCAACGTCGCTGGCATTGCTAACAGACAGCTCTCCTGAGCGATCAGCCTCCCTTGAAGAGCTAGTCCGTGCAGAAGCATCCATTGATGGTGTCTCACTTTTTGTCACACTGATGTTGGAGAGCTTAGGGGTCGAAGTGAGACCACCTGCATCATAATAATGATGAGATTGTGATGGATCTCTTTCAAGAGAGCCTGATGACAAGTGGTCCACCCCTGTTGAACGATGAAAGTGGCTAGGGAGACGCTCTTTGGTTAGTGGAGGTGTTACCGGACTACTCTCAGCATAATCAAGCTTCAAGTTCTGAAACAAAAGGGTACATATAATGAATAAGAAACATACAAGAATACATGTACTTGCAATACAAAAGAGTAAGAGTGCTGCTCCAAGCAGTTTAATAGGATTGGTTGCAACATTTTTCTTCTAAACCACAAGGCTCACCTCATCTTCAGACCTCGGAGGGATTGGCAATGGTACTGCTTGTCGATTGAACCTGCGGACATTGTATAATTCCATGACCTTGTCATAATTCTCAGCCCACCAACGTTGAGCTTGCCACTTGTTAAATAGCTCACGGCTGACAAAAACATCAGTAAAATTTTAGAACTCCCAACCAGTTTACCAACTATGGCCTGTGGGGAAGGTGGAAGATGCATTCAATCATAAAGATCAGTCACCCATGCATACAAAATATGCTCATGAGAAAGCTGCAACTATTGCAGTTCAGACAGAAAAGGCAAAGTGTTACATCACTGCTATCCTCCTTCAGTTAATAACAGTCGTCAGTAAGAGTAGTGACATAAGGGAGTTGACAGCTCAACAAAGACAACCAATCAGGTCTGCAACTTCAATCAAATTTCATTCTGAACCAAAGAAATCTCATGCTGAGCTGATCTTCCAATTGAAGATTCCAAAACTCAGGACTTGACTGGCAATTAGTGATTACAGCATTTCAGAGTAGCATTGACTCTAATGTTGAAGCTATAGCAGAGTTAGCAAAATAGTGCTGGGACAGGAGGAGCAAGATCACAATGCTTTTAATTCATCACGATCAATTTTGTTAGACACAATTTTCAGTTGCAGCTCATGCAATAAGCAGAAGCTAATTAGTCAACTCTGTATAATTACAGGTAGAAATAGAAGCATTCTATGAAGGGGAAGGTGAAAACCCACACTGACATACTTAAGAATTGAACTGCAATCTAGAAAGGAAAAAAAGACGCTGTAGTTTTCGCGTTATAGTTTTAGGTAGTAACAAAATTGGTAGCAAAAATGAGATTAAAAACAAAAATATTTCTGCTAATGTTATGACCTGATAAACCTATGAATCCATATATTTCCAAACAGAAATGAATTAATTTCTTATACGTTACGCCGTCCATTTCAATTTGTTTGGCCTACTTTGACTTGGCACAGAGTTTCAGAAAATAAAGAAAACTTTTGAAACTTGTGGTCTTAAATTAAAGATATGTCAAATGTACTAAAATGTTCTTTAATCTTGTGGTCTTAAACATGTCATGTGGAAATTTGAAACTAAAGAGTTACTAAAAAGGGAAAGAGTTGTTCTTTCTGAAATCGACTAAAAAGGGTAAGTAGGTAAAACAAATTGAAACGGAAGAAGTATTTACTTTCCTAGAGAAATTTAAAAGTTCACTTACTAATGGACTAAAATGACCAACAATAAGAAAATTCATGCTCATAATTAATGAGGCACAGGTCTTGGCTGAAATTTTTCAAGGGCTATGATTACTTAGCATATAATTAAGAAGATAAAAAAACAAAAAAAAGGTCACATGTTATCACAAGAACCACTAGTTCAATTTTAATTCACAGAGCATTAAACATTAAACACACATGCATAATAGAAATGAGACAGCAGAAAAAATGTCCATGAGTGTTTTTCTACCTACGTCAGATGGAAGATTTCATTAAAGATCATCAGTTAGTATTAGATTTGAAAGCAAGTAACTGCTGAGCAGCCATGTAGAACAGACAACCAGTCCGCTCTACCCGGTTATTTGTACAAGTCTTCAATAATTTGCTATGTAAGAGGGGACACCCAATTACCTGCCACAAGAGACCCTCTTAAACTAGATGTAGATGATATTGGCAAGAGTGGAACTATCCAATTATGTTACGCTTAAATAGGACAATCATTAACATCATATACCAAAATCATCACTCCCTCCAACCCTGCCAGTTAACATGAAAGCCGAATCTCAAACCTCGAGGACAAGTAAACACGAATGATTAGTCTTGATTTACCTATGACCAAAGCAAGATATCTCAATCAAGACTGAAAAGGGATGTTAATTTCTAGTGAAAATATATTTGTCACAACAAGTGCTTTTGGGGTTATTTTGTAATTAGAGGGCCTAACAAGGATGGATCGATAAATTCACATTTTTTTGCATAGAGTGCCCTCTAAATTTTAAATCACTACCCGACTTTCCAAAACATTGCCCAAGAAATAACCCTATCAAATACCAAACGGATGTCCTCCATTCTTTATCCACTCTATTTCTTTCACTCTTTTTGTCTTTCATTGTTGTTTCTTCTTCATTTTCAACATCCGGCTATTTTCTCTCTCTCACTTTCTTTCGTTCATAAATTTCATGGACAAGTATGTTTATGTTGTTTTTAAGAAGAAAAAACAAGTTTATACTCAACTCTGCAAGAATGACCATTGGAGTTAGTAGAAGCTTGTTCCAAAAATATGACAAGTATGATGATGTAGATTGGAATGATCGAATAGAATAAGTGAAATTATCCGAGAAATCATCTCGTAATTCAGTAGTGGATGAAAATAAATTAGAACTTAATAAGCAACATGTGTCTATATTAGCAATATTAATGAGCAACATGTGTCAATATTAGCAATATTTTTGACTGAAATTGTTTTAGGAAAATTATTGAGAGATTAATTTGTCAAGTAAATTATTTGAACAATTTTTGGAATGTAAATTGAATGTTAATTATTTTGTTATGTTAGTTTAGGATTTTGTTGTATCTAGATTGGATTGGGTCATGTATTGAGCCTGATTTTTTGGATTGGGCCCTTGGTCATTCTTTCAACTTCTTGCCAAAAAAAGTAGTTGAATTATAACAAGAGCCTTAATTTCACCCTAAATTATAAAAAAAAAATTACTTTCATAAATATTAAAATGAACATGACTACAACACAATTTGATCTAAAAATTTCTTAATATATGTTTTGCTAGTTGATTGATATTTGTCAGATCTAGAGTTTTCATAGAGTTAAAACAACACCAAAAATAAAAACATACATTGATAATAGAGTAGAACATCCATGGCAACCACCATTAGAAAAAAAAACATAACTGTAATTAAAAAAAAAAAAAAAGGAAACAACAACAATAACAAACAACCTAATCAACATCAACACCACCCTCTTCCTTGTTGGCATTCTTAACCTCCTCAATGAAGGTATGGAAACAATGTCTCAACTCCCACAGTTCTTCCACAAAATGATTAAGGTTAGATACTTCGTCTTTCAACAGTTCGATCTCCCAAACAGTATGGTATCATCTTCTTCGTACAACACGTGCATTTCTAAAGATTTGTGGAAGAAGACATGGTCGTGTTTACTATTCTAAAGATTTTTTTGCTTGGTAAGATGATGGATGAGTGATATTAGAAGGAAAGAGGGTTGACTGTATTTAAAGTCTAAAAAGTCCATAAGGTTTGTTGGAAGATTCAATGTATTGATTAGTCACATTGGTTCTACAAAAAAGACTCAAAAAGTCTATATTGAGTAGTCTTCTTGGTTCATAGGTTGTCAGCTCTTAAATTACTCTACACAAAGTTCCTTTTCCCCAAAAATCTACCAAAATATGTAGAAGGAATGCAAAATGTTGTCTTTTCATGTCAAAACTTTTACTTTTTACACTCATCACCCAAAGTCTATACTATTTCTCTTTCATTTTTCCTTGTTAAAATTGTTCATGTTAAAATATCGTAAAACCCTAAACTAACGTAACAAAATAAAGAACATTCAATTTACATTCCAAAAAATCGTCCAAATGATTTACTTGACAAATTAATCTTTCAATAATTTTCCAAAAACAATTCCAGCCAAAAATATTGCTAACATAGACATATTTTGCACATTAAGTTCTAATTTTTTTCCATCTACTATTGAATTACAAGATGATTCCTCGGATAATTTTAGTCTATCTATTCAAAGATTCCAATCTTTTAAAGCTTCATCATACCTGTCATATTTCTTATACAATTTTCCACCAACTCCAATGGTCATTTTAGCACATTCTTGCCAAGTTAAGTATATACCTTTTTTTTTCATTAAAAACAATACAGACATACTTGCCCATGAGATGAAATTTATTAACAAAAGAGATTGAGAGGGAGAAAATAACCAAATGCTGAAAATGAAGAAGAATGAACGAAGAAAACAACAATGGAAGACAAGAAAATTGGAAGGAATAGAGTGGATAAAGTATTGGGGTGGATAAAGAATGGAAGACCATCGTTTGGATTTGATAGGGTTATTTCTTGGGGTTGTATTCCTTGGGCAATGTTTTGGAAACCTGGGTAGTGGTTTAGAAGTTGATTTAGTGATTTAAAATTTGAAGAATATTATGGGTGCAAAAAAGTAAAATTTACCGATCCATCCTTGTCAGGCCCTCTAATTACGAAAATAACCCCAAAAGTCATTAGTTGTGACAAATATATTTTGACTAGAAATCAACATCTCTTTCCGATCTTAATGGATATATCTTGCTTTAATCATAAATAAATCAAGTATAATCATTCATGTTTACTTGTCCTTGAGTTGTGGGATTCAACTTTCATGTTAACTAGTAGGATTAGAGCCTAGAGGGAGTGATGATTTTGGTATACGATATTATTAATTGGGGTATTTAAGCATAACATAATTGGTAATTTCACTCTTGTCAATACTATATGCATCTAGTTTAGGGGGGTCTCCGTTCTACCGGTAAGTAACTGGGTGTTGTAGAAAAACACTGTGCTTGAATATTATATATGCTTCTTTTGTACTATGGAGAGATTCAATTAGTTAAGTCAGCAAGCCAGTATTTTAAGCCTTGGTAAAAGCCCCACTTTTGGTCCACTCCATAATTTCTGGCACAGTGCAGATATATCCAACTACAAGTTTACTGTACAATTAAAAATCACATTCCAGAAAACGACTCATCAAAAGGTCATTCGGCGTCACACAGAAAAAAAGCAGGAAAAATTGAAACAGTAATACTAATTACTCGCAAACAAACAAGAACTTTCAAAGAACAGATCAAAGCAGAGAAAAAGAATACCTGAATCGAATTCGTTTCAGATCGTTACCACCCTCAGGTAGAGAAACAAACGTGATTAGAACACCAGGTTCCACCTGAGCAACCCATTCTTTAGACTCCTCATCATCTTTTTCCATACCGACGACCGATTCACTCCGGCCACTTATTGATACCGGCGTACTTTCACCACTGGACAGAACTTTCAATCTCCCTTTCATTTCCTTACCCCACACCTTTGGTGTCGAATTTGAACTCCCAGTCCTTTTATACGAGTAATGAAATCTTTCAGACACAGACCCAGTTTCAGAATCAGTATAGTTAGGGTTCTGGTTATGATTTGAACCCCCTGAACATGGCTTACAGTTCTTATACGCTCCTGAAGCTTTAACTGCCATATCCTTGATCTGGAAAACACATCAAAATAACAGCTAAATAAACATGCTTTTGAACTTAACAACAACTTCAACAGCTTTTTAAAGTTCATTTTTTCATTGAGAAAAACAAAACAAAAAAGAAAAACCACCTGAGCAGTAAGGGCTTTAATGGCTTGCTTTGTGCTGGGTGTTGCAGCCGTTTCATCTTCCTCTGGTTCACGCAGAGATCCAGTATTCAGCTGCTTCGAACATGCTATACAAGTCAACATTCTCAAATTTTCAACCTAGCAAAATACCCACTAAGAAGAAATACACAAAATTCAGATTAATGTCGAGAACTAAGCACTCATCACTTACAGACCAGCAAAACAGAGTAGAAACAGAGAACTAATATTACACACTACTTAACCCCAAAACTAGAAAAATTAAACAGATGGGGTCAGTCTTTTTGAGCATTAAACACAGATTTACATCTGAAAACCAAAGAAGCAAACACAAATGCTAGTCTTCAGATCAATCTGAAACAAAAGCTCAATTAGAATATGGCGAAGAAGAAGAAAGAGAGAGAAATATGAAATTGGGTTTTGTGAAAAGGAGAAAAAAAAAAAAAGAGTAGAATACTAGTAAGGAGGATGGAGTAACCGAGGCGTTAAAGGCGGAAAATAGGGGGTATAGATATAAGATGAGATCACGAGAGAGAGCTGGATCTCACTATACTTTCACTACTCAAATGAAATGGAGTGAGTATATTACTAGTACTAGTATTAATACTCGTTTTCCATTCTCCCCAGTTATTACTCATCACTCTCTTTTTGTCTGTGGAACTTGAGCAGTTACAGGTAGAAAGTGAGAGAGAGAAGAAGATGAGAAAGGGCTGTTGAGATTTGTGGGGTTTTCGATGCTATAGAGGGGGCCAAGTATCAAAGCGGAGGGTTATGGCAACTTGTGTTTCTCTCTCTCTTTCTTCGCCTTACAACTCAGTATGTGTCACAACTATTTTTAATAGGCGGAGAGGTGTTAACGGGATGGTTTGGTTTATATGTGTTGTTTTTATTAAAAATAGATATTTTTTAATATTTATCATTTTATAATATTAATATATAAATAATATTATTTTTCTTATTTTACTCTTCAGAGTTATTAGTCTTTAAAATATACATTTGGCCAATATTGAAAAAACTAAATGATTAATTCATGTCCATTGATCAATTTAATTAATCAAATTAAATCAATTCATATTTATTTATTAAAACTTGACTTAAAGATCACACTAAATAAGAGAACAATGGTAAATTTATCTAGTTTCTTAAGGGACGTGAAATCTAAAATGATGACAACTAAATACTATGAACGAAAGGAGAGTTATATTTTGAGAAATGATTTAGAGAATAAGTAATTAATGTTGAGAGTATATCATGAAATTATTTTTTCTAAACATTAAAAATGACAAGTAAAATGAAAATCTATTTTTAAAACAATGCACAAATAAAAAATGAACAAAAAGTATATAATAGGTGGAGAGGTGTTGGGGATGATTTGGGAGTACTCCTTCGTTTTAATTTGTTTTTTTAATAAATAAATAAAACTTTTGAATTTTATTTTCTTAAATTAAAGATATGTCAAATGTATTAAATTATTTTTAATCTTATGATGTTTAACAGTCATGTAGAAAGTTGAAGTTAAAAAGTTACTAAAAATTAAAAGAGACATTCTTTTTTAAAACAAATTAAAAAGGAAAGTAGGTCAAACAAATTGTAATGAAGGAAAACGGAATATGGTGTATTAATTAGTTACAGTGAAATATTTCTTATCCAATCCTTTTGGCCAGAAAATTTGGCCAGAATTTGGCCAGAATGGTATTTTTTCTATGTTATTTTACCTTTTTAAATATTTTTACCCTTTTAACTTTAATATTTTTTAACTAAAAAATGGAAAAAAGACCAGTTTATTTTAAAATAAAAAAGATATTATAGTTTTTAAAAATTTCTGGCCAAATTTTCTCGCCATTTAGCATTACCCTATTTTATTTATCCATTGTTTGATTCTGTATATTGTGGTTGTTTGTTCCTTAGTCACACTTATTCATGTATTTAATAAGTCTTGTATCGCTAATACCATGATTTGTTGTGTATTATTAATTATACATAGGATGATACTGATATTAGTTATGTTGTCATTTGTTGTGCCGGGATTCTTTCTCATGCATTATTTAGTTTGGTGTATTAAAAATAAAATATATTTCATAATTTCTAAAAATATATATAATATTTATTTACAAAACCACCCTCCACAAATACAATAGAAAAATGTAGAAAGGATTTTGAGAGACAATTATGCTTCTAATCATGTTAATGCAAGCATTAAATTCATTGCATTATTAATATCACAATCTTCTATGTTTTAGTTATGCATATCTTAATGTCAAATTAATATAAGCATTAGTGATGCACAAATTTTTTAAAAAAAATCAAATCCATAAAATACTACTTATATATAAAGCTATTATATTATTTTTCTAAGAGAAAAGACATAAAGTACCATTGAAGTTGTCCGGAATTTTTAAAAAGACGTCTTAACTTTGCGGGCGTCCTATTACCCCACAAAAGTATTAGATACATTTGTAAATAGACAATTTTGACCCATTTTAGCATCTATGAGGTGTGCGTGATGCTCACCCCTTTGACCCATTTTAATTAAACTTAAATATTATTAAAAGTGATTTGTTGAAGAAATCACAAATACTAGATCTACGATCACATTTCAAAGCGAGTTTCGTTACCGAATCAAACCTGGAAAAATCAAAGGAACAACAACCACAAGTTTCGACTGTGCATTAAGCGAGAGACGATGACGGCTTTGCCCTCGACACAAAGCCAACAACGACAGACGAAGGAAGAACTTTCCTGGTCACCTGAGCTAAGAAAATGGAAGCTAATCATTCATCTGGAATATGAGAAGAATAATAAAATTCTCTGACATCGCATACATCGTTCATTTCCTTCATGGAAGAAACACCATCGAAGATATGAATTTTATACGATTTTGAGCTCTGGCGACGGTGGAAGCTGATAGACCCATCCACTATTAGAAAAATAAAGATAGGTCATGGTCACTGTATCCAATTCGACTGCGCATTAAGCGAGAGACGGTGACGGCTTTGCCCTTCGACACGAAGCCAACAACGACATACGAAGGAAGAACTTTCCTGGTCACCTGAGCTAAGAAAATGGAAGCTAATCACTCATCTAGAATATGAGAAGAATAATAAAACTCTCTGACATCGCATACATCGTTCATTTCCTTCATGGAAGAAATACTATCGAAGATATGAATTTTATACGATTTTGAGCTCTGGCAACAGTGGAAGCTGATAGACCCATCCACTATTAGAAAAATAAAGATAGGTCATGGTCACTGTATCCAATTACGATTTTACCGACCTTTTGTGTTCGACTTTTCCGGATGAAGTTGCAATTTGCAGATGAATTTGATAGCAGACATGAAAATAAACTCAAAAAATTGAGAAAGAACAAAGACTCATTCCGTCTAATTGCTAAAATGATATTTTATAATTTAATTAATTAATAGAGAAATTAACTGAAACGTGGCGTTTTTAAGTTGGTTTTGGGAAGCAAATTGTTACATTCTTGCGCGTCATTTGCGTGTTCACAAAATATTGAGAGAAAATGAGTCAAAATGGTCTATAATAGGACGCTCATAAAGTTAAGGTGTCTTTTCAAAAATTCGAAACAATTTCACTGATGACTTTATGTCTTTTCTCTTTTTTCTAACAATTTTTTAGAATGTTTAAAATTCTGACTTCATCTCTGAGAGAAAGAGAGTATAAAAGTTGTGGCGATTTCGCAATCCTGATGAAAAGTAGGCGTTACATGCGCGAGTCTTTTGGGCATTGAGCCTTTGATAGTGCCGTGCGTGCGCCACTCTATGTTTGTCGCTCTCAGTCCCCAAAAGGCCAAAAAGGGGTATTTGGCTATTTGCTATGTCATCACCTCTCTTTAAACAGTAGCCTTTGCTTGAGGATTTGTGTGATGATGCCTTTTGTCATCTCAATAATATTCACTACAATTCAGAAAATATCCCTATTGGTTTTCCTTTAACCTTTTTCGTTTTTCTATGTTGTGAACTAAATTTGTGAAAATGTGTGGTCCCTTCTACACCCTATCTTTTTTCTTTTCTTTTTTTAGTATTTACACCGTCTTAATTTATGTGACACTTTTCGAATTTTAAAATTCAAATAAATTTATTTTTGATCGTAATTCTTTTATACTATATCTTTTAATTGTTGTGACTTATAGTACTTTTAATTCTTTTATACTATATCTTTTATTCTTTTAATTATTGTGACTTACTATTTGAATAATTACCACCTCATCACGAAGAACAAGTTTTTGTGGTGAAGTTAGATTCAACTGCCATTTCTAATTAAAGTTAAATTACTTTAGTATTTGCCACCATAACTAGAGGCGGAACTAGATGGAGGTTCGTGGGTTTAAATGAACTCAGTAGCTTTTCCGTAAACGTTGTATTTGTACTAGAATATTAACAAAATTGATTGACGATTCTAAAAGAAATTTAGAACCGTTTATCCTGGCTCTGCTTCTGACCATAACCCTACCCCGTTATAAGTAAGACAATGTCTTCACTTTATGTCAAAATTAAAATTTGAATGAAAGAAATAAAAGTGAGTCTTAGGCTTTAATTTAAGGTACATGAAGCTTTTTATTCTTCTGCTAAAAAAGAAGCTTCACCACATGGCTTATTTTATGTGATGATTAGCAACAAAAGTTGGTAGTGATGGAATCTCTATTTAAATGCTACGATTTCATAGCAACAAAGAGTATGACTTTGCTTTCTCTAGCTTGTTTATTTAGAAAGTATGTCCATCACTTTACATACAAAATAATGATAATAATTATTAATTAATACTACTTATAGAAATGTTAGTATCTTATGTCTTTCATTCTTTTTTCATAGCTTATATGGTAGGGCATATAAAAATACTATATATTGATCCGGTCACACTACTAAAAATAATGTAAAAATCAATGAATAGAAAATCGATGAACAGGGTTGGTTAACAAAATCAAGGGAAAATCGACTCATCTTTCAATTTTTTTTAAAGAAAATAAAATTAATAGGAAACTGACAGTTGCTCGTTGATTTATTTTTTTTTAACAAAAAAAAAAGAAAACCGATGCAATTTCTCTATTTTTTATTATTTGTTTAGAAAATTGAGGAACTCTGTCGATTTTTGAAATGCAAAAATTACAGTTGAAGAGTATAAATTAAAACGATGAAAATATTTTATCAAAGAGCGTATATGGGTTGAGTGGTTGAATTGTTCAAAGTCGTAAAAATTACAAGTAGCTATATTTTTTATGTAAAAATCGACGAACATGATCGGTTGTGCCCCTCAGTTTTAACTAATCATGTGTGTCTGTTCTTTAAATTTGAGACACCAAAATCCAACGTCGTTGAGTACATTGGTTTGGGCAACTATACTAAAATCTTGTTCATCGGTAATTATGATGAAATAGTAAATATTATTAAGTTTTAAATTAGATTTCTCAATTTTAAGCCCCAAGAATAAAGTCATTTAGAAGAGTATGTGAAATACTCTAAAGAGTGTTAAATTAATTTGGAAAACGTAACGGACCCTTACCACATGAAAATGAAGAGGGGTAGGGGTACCTACAAGCCTACAAAAGTAAATGATGGTAAAATAAAGAAAGCCAACCTTTAATAGTCCATGATCAAGCCACGTGAATGTATCTATTTTATTTGAACAAGATGTTTAATTTTTATTTTTTTTAATATATAGTCTTTTTATTATTATTATTATTATAACCTATAAAGGACCCACCGCAATATATACATGATATATTTCATTTCATATTTAATTCTATAACGTCTACATTCTTTCCTTCTAATTTTCGCTTTTTAGTCTTGCAAAAATAGGATGATTTACGAAAATAATATTATTTTCGATGTCATTATTTCTATCTCTACAGCTATAAATTTATACGTGCTTGTTATTTTGTTTATAATCAGAAATTTTGAATTCAAAAGAGTGTTTTTTTTTCTTTAATGAATCTTGCATACCATAAATTTAAATTAATCTGACTCTAATACAAGTACACGAGACAAGTGAAATAAATAATATTTTTTCAAGCAAGTAAAATGCGTTTATATAACAAACATTTGGTGGTAAATATATTTTATTCTGTGTTATACTGCATACTTGCAGCAGCAACTAGCTAGCCTAGTGTATATTAAAGAATGCAATAGGACATCTTAAGTTATTCCCATAAGAAAAATACACAAATAAAATGAGTTTTATATAACTAGGCATTTGGTGGTAATGGTAAATATACCACTTGCTAAATTTTAAGCTTCTATAGAACCACACCAGCATAGCTGATGACTAGTATAATTTTACGAGTGAAATCTGAATTTTCAGTTCATTTTATTCAAAACATATCAAACGTAACAACTAAATTGGGTGAAATGAGTAAAGTTTTGAATAATATGGTAGAGGTCAATAAATGTCATCATATATATTCATTAATTACTATTTTCTATCCGTTGTAACTTTTCATTTGATCAGCAATGTATTCGATATGGTTTTCATAAAGTGGGACATGAAATAAATTATAATAATATGCTTTAAATAGTGTGGCAAATCAAATTAAATGGTCTAGGACTTTGTTGATCATCCTAGGTCTGCTCCTTCTTCTGTTCAGTTTTACTTGTCAATTTTAAATTTTACATGTCCCTTAAAAAATAATAATTGATATAAATATTTATAAAAATATTTTAAAAATAGTGAAAAAATAAAAATAAACTAAGAAAGTATATGAATACGTGGGGCTCATGAGCTCCGGGATCTGGGGGATGATCAGAGCTTGAAAAACAACAAAGGAATAGGAAAGTCTTCAGCATATTGAGGGACCACCTCATCCACCACTCAACATTCATTAATTAGGGCCAAATTTAAAGGTTTCGGATATAAAGAAATTTTATTAGAAACGCCAATTTCAAATGAGTCATGTAATGCGTGATGTAAATTTAATCGGGACTCTAATGCAGACTCCAAATATCAGATAGAAAAGCAATCAATCTTATAATGACAGAGTAATATTTGACCTTAACTATTAACGATGACAAATGCGGACAATTTCGCAAAGTTATTGAGTAAATTGGACCTTATTTGAATGGTTGAATTCTTCTTCTTTGACATAAGAGAGAAGTAAAGTTGCAAGGGAGATTCATAAATTGCTTTAGATCATATGTTCAAATTTGTTATTCTATTATCTTTTTTTAATCTACTTGTATAAATCTTTAATGTTATTATTGGACAATATGTAACTCTTCCTAACAAGTCTGGTATTATAACTTGAAAAATAATGTAACAACTTATTGTAGCTACATTGTCGACTAAATTGCCCTAATAATAATAATAAAAATTTATACAAGTATTAGTCATGCACAATTTAGTTATTAATTCCATCTCATATTATGCATAATGTAATACATAAATTTCCTCATAATTTATATATGTTGTAGTTATATAAATTTTTAAATTACAAATAAAATATTATATTAATCTTATACATGAATATTTTACTTCTTAAATAAATATCAAACGTGATATTACTCATGCTGAATTTAATATTTGTATAGTGCCTTAATATATGATTGCATTGCATGGGTAGGGAAGAGGAAAATGGAATTTCCGTTGTGTGACATGAGTATACTTTTGTCTCCTAAAGTAGAGTTCTGCCAAGAGTTGGCCCCTATGACTACTTAATCTAAAATGCTTTACTTTTGCCCACAACATGTCGAAAAGATTCTGCTCGCCTTTTGGTTTCCATTCGATGTTTGATATTTATTTTGGAGCCTAATTATATTTAAATTTGCATCAGAAAATTCTACATTTTGGGCAGGGTAAAACGCTCTCTAACAAATGCGATTTCATACCCAAAAAAACTAGAACTCAAGACCTCTAGTTAAGGATGAAGAAGTATTTATCAGTCATCATGCATTTATAACTATTAGCTCTCCAGTAACAAATTCTTTTATAAATATGTTTCGTGTGCTTATATTTTGTTAGTAATGAATTTCTTAGTGATTTGATTTGATTATGATTATGATGGCCTCTATTATTCTTGACATATATAATTATATATATATATATATATATATATTTATTTATATATACTAGTTCATTGACACGTGCATTGCACATGATTACCAATTCTGAAAATATATGTTATAGTAAAAAGTATTGCTTATTTAAGAGAATATTTGAATAAAAAGCTTAGCACAAAATAATTATGCAGATTTTTTTGTGAATGTTCAATGTGGATCATCATATATATCTCTTATTCACGTGAACCTATGAAGATGATCAATGAAATTTTTTATTAGTTAAATGTAATAATGTATATATTTATTTCAATTTGATGAGGTTCAATCATGTAATTAGCTATATCTCACTAATATTACCTTAAAGACGATATTTGTTTTGTATTTTTCTTGTCATCTAACCAGATGTGCTTTGCATGTGTATTCCACGGTCAATTGTTTAGATGTCATATAAACCTGTGAAGAGAACAACTACATTTTATCTTTTAGAACCATTTTTCGTATATTAATTTTTATTTTATAATATAACATAATAGATGTCGTTCATGTTGTTGACTCTCATATTTAACTTCTCGATTGACTGTGTACATAAATCAAAGCTAGTTATTTGACTGTCCATAGTTAATTGAGAAATGTTTCTTTTTTTTACCGGGAAAATAAAAAATTAAAATTAAAGAATATATTCTATCCGTGAAATCATATATATAATCACATGTTCATCTTACACCCAACAAAGATATAGTTCATATACTTGTAAACGATTTTCAATTTATTCAATCAAGCATGATTCGTCAAAGGAAAAATAACAACACCGTATTATCACATATAGGGGTGGTATAATAATATGAAAAATTATTGGTTAAAAGTTAATATAAGGAAAGTTGAAAGATAGAAATAATTAATGTAATAACTATGAAATTTATAATATCATAACTAAGAATGTAAAAGAGTGTGAAGAATGTTTGCAATAATTAGTAATAACTAAGAGAATTTATAATGTTATAACAAAAAAATTAATGTGCAATAATTGAATTTCTAATAAATTTTATACTTACATATTTTCACATTTGTTGTGAGTTTTTTTCTAAAAAAAGAACTCGAAAAATTTAAGATAATATATTTTGAAGTTAGAAGATCTTGTTAACTCGATAATACATTTGTGACATATATAATACTTTAATTTAAATACAAATACCTACCCAAATATAAATATATATTTGCATTAGTAAAAATATTTATCTCACAAAAATTAGCTATTAAATAAATAAAAACTAATACAAATATCAACTGGCGTTATTACAAGTCATATGAACTTTTCTTCGTCTAAAATACTGAAATATTAAAAAAATAGTAAATAAGTAAAACAAAAGGGCAATGTTAATATAGTAATAACTATTTTGAAGCAAACTTCTTGACAATCTAAATCACATAATAACATTGATAAATAAAGTCATTCTTTTGTCTTAAGCATAAAAAAACAAATCGTAACAATTCTCTAAATTTTGGAAAAAGATATTCAGAAGCATATATGTACATCACAAGAGAAATTGTTAACAAAAATAAATAGATTTAGACTACATCATGTTAACTTCATATACTGGAACATTACATACTAATGTATATATTAAGCAAAAAAATAATTATTATATCATCAAAATTATTTTCCTCAAGTACTCAAGGTTATGGAATATACCCTCCTAGGATAGAACGACTTACTTCATCAGAATAGTGGTACCTCATATTCCACTAAACTTTGAACTCACTCAATGAAATAAATCACACAAAAAAAATTAAAATGCAAGAAGAAGAAGAGTAGAAAATTAAAAAAAATTGTTGAAAAATGAGATGAAGCCCCTCTATTTATAGTCAACAAAGGGTAGTATGAACAAATATTTTTTGTGTCTTATCTGAAAAGTCATGACATTTTCGAGAAGTCACAACCCTTTGGAAAAGTCACAACTTATTGAAAAAGTCACAACTCTTTGGAAAAGCCACAACTCATCGAAATATCACAACCCTTTGAAAAAAGTCACAACTTATCGAAAAAGACACAACTTATCAGAAAAGTCACAATTTATCGAAAAAGTCACAACTCATCGAAAAAGTTACAACCTAAGTTAGGGATATTATAGTAATTTAACATTCAAGTTAGGAGTTCATGCTTTTAAGGTAATATAGAATATATAATAGATATATATATATATATAAAATAGAACCCTAGGCCCGCCTACGTGACGCCACCACAAACCAAGATTCCCTTTTAATTTATTTATTTCCAAAACTAGCCTTCTCCTTTCATGAAAAGTTGTGACTTTTATGTAAAGTTGTGACTTTTATGAACAGTTGCGATTTTTATGAAAAGTTGCAACTTTTATGAAAAATTGTGACCTTTTCGAAGGGTTGCAACTTTTCCATATAGTTGTGACCTTTCTGATAAGGCACAATAAACATTTGTTCACACTACCCTTTGTTGTCTATAAATAGAGGGATTTCCTCTCATTTTAAAACAACAAAAATTCTGAACTACTACTTCTTCTGCACAATTAAATATTCGTGTACTTTGCTCCTGTTGAGTGACTCGCTAACACCATTGTTTTTGTATCAATACACTGGTGAATAAAATCGTTCTATATTGAGAGAATCTATTCCTTTAAACATCGGGTACTAGAGGAGAATAATTTCATAAGGGGACATTGTGCATTCAATGGACTCCATTTTTTCCTTTCTGTTTCATTCAATTGTTACAGATCCTGGTATGTTTTTTGCAGTCATTAATTTATGCTTATGTTATTAAGGATAAATGATCGGATGTTATAATTTTCATTTTCCTTTACAATATTAATGTTCGTTACTACATTTTATGTAAGATAATATAATGTTTTATTTTTAATGACTGATAGGTTTTAAGTATTGTTTTATAAATTCCGTAATATTAAATTCTCGTGCGAGGCGCGGATAATTTTACTAGTATATTATTATATGGTAGAAGAGAGAGTTTCAATAAATTTCAAACATGTGTGCTTATTCGTCATTCAATTGGAAAATAAGAATAGTTGTGTCATTTCAACTTCTCAAACTGATAAGCCAACTAAGGGTACAAAAAAAAATTAAAAAAATCAGAATTAACCCAACCCCAAAATACTTCACGATCAATCAAGCATCTGCATGCCCCGAATACCAAGCCTACTGCTTGCCTTTCTTTCTGGAGCCTTATATTAATTATATAAGATATTCAATTTAAGAAGTTGATTGTCGAATTGAAAAAAGGCAAAATAATAATACACTACATAAGAAAAGCATCAGTGCCTACTGAAGCACTGCAGATCCTAGTAGAGTATCATGAATGAAGGCCTAAGTGATGCTCATCAGATAAGCGCATCATCAATATACTCAAAATGAGACAGCAAGGAGGCATTAGGGGAAACCTAGATTCAAGGTCGGAAGAATCGGGTTTAAAATTTCAATCTTATTTTATAGTGTAATAAAGAATATGGATTAGTATTGTTATTATTATTCTAAACAATTTCAATATGTGTATTTCTCCTTTTATTTACCCTCATCTAATCTCATATTACATGTCCACCTTGATGATCTCTTATCAGCATAACTTAATTCTGATTAGAAACAAAATCAGCAATCTATATGCTTCTATTTTGTGCATCTATATCTCTCACTACTTCCTACATTTAAAATTTCAACTAACTACTATACTTTAATTTTTTTATCAGTGAAAAGCCATGTCACCTACATTTTGCAATATGATTGGAGCCATTTTTTGTCCAGGCAATGCCAATCACTCAAATGTTGTCTTACAATCTCACTCACAGCAAGAAAAACAACACTTCGGCTAATCTCCAACATAACGCATCACTTTCCTTTCTCTTATGTGAATAAAATATACATACCTATAAAGTTATGTCAAATGTACAAAATTATCCTTTAATCTTATGGTCTTAAACATGCCACGTGGAAAACTGAAATTAAAATGTTACCAAAAAAGAAAGAAGTCATTCTTTTTGAAACAGACTAAAAAGGAAAGGAGGTCATTTTTTTTTAAACGGAGAGAGTATATAATATCAATGTGTCACACTTGCTATGTACTTAATATACAATCTTCATATATTTATGTGTCGCACGGGCCATCAACTTCTAGTATATATATTTATGTGTGTTGCGAATGTAATTACATGCGTTTTATTAAAATAGACTGTTTGTCGTCTAATAGTTTGGAAAAATTAGATTTTTTTTAACTTGTCAATTCATTGGGTTTTAGTTGTAGTGTTGGAGTTTTATTTATTTATTTATAAAAGTTTGAAATACAAAATAATATTGTGCTGGAGTTTCACACGTAGAAAGTTTTTGAACTTTAGCTTAGTGTGTTGATACTTTACTTGTAAAAGTTCCGAATAGTGTTGATAGATAGGGCGGTTTAAAATTGAATCGAAAAAAGTTATTTGATTTATTGTTAATGGATTATTAATTTAGCGGTTTTGGTAATTGTTTTTTTTTTAAAATTTATTGGGTTGTCGGTTTTTAACGGTTTGAGTTTTTTCTTAACGGGTTAACCGATAACTCGATAGTAAATTAATAAATTATATTTATATCATTCGGTATATAAGATCCCTACTTAGGGTTTAGTTTCATACTTTTATTTCTGATTGTCTCAAACTCTCGATTATTCTACAACGTGTTAGTGTTTGCGTTTGAGCAAGATGAAATCTGTCAACTGATCATGTGTATAGTTCATTTAGTTTTCACCTTGTTTCTTAGTGATATTCAACAATTTATTTATTTTTGATTAAATCGATGATCGAACTGATAACGATCTTTAACCGATAAATCAATATCCGTAATAATTTAGCATTTCTCCCAAATTGTACAACCTAGACGTCCTTTAGCCCAAGTAGTAAGGCCCATGGCATGGTGGGCCGAAGCAATCGATCAAAAGATTTGGTCGTAAAACATTTTCAATGAAACTCTGGTCATTCGTACGAATGCCTCTATTTTGGAGTGATTTTTAATTTTTGCCCTTCGCCCCTTTAAGTGACAAAAAGCTAGCCAAAAATATTCCTAACCTCGAAAAAAGGGCATAAGTGCAGCGTATATATATAAGTTATGCCTGATAAGACATGAGTTAGTTCCTATCAAACTTTTGTTGATAGAGGCATAAAATCAGTTCTTGGCTTATGTCATAAGAAGTTAATAACCAACAAATTATGTCTCACGAGACATAACTTGGTTTGTATGAAACTTATATCAATAGAGATATAAGTTCAATTTCAAAATAAACAAAATTGTGCCTCAAGAGGCATTACTTATTCCTAACAAAATTAGATACTACACAACTTATGTCGGACAAGATAAAAGTTGCCTAAACTTATGTCTTACGAAATTAGGTCACAGTCAAGGACTCATTGACCTACAAATGCAAAAACTTGATGAAACACCATAATGTTTTGGTTTGGTTCAATTGAACCTTCTATAATCCAAACAATCAATCAATTCAAATTAACAAAAAATTAATTAAGCACAAGTGTTATTTTTCCCTCCACTAATCTAAAATCTTGATCCACCATTATAGGAAGCTATTACACATAACATACTTGTATCAATCCCAAACAAAATAATACTATTAATTTGTTTAACTGAATTTTGAGAATGGAGTTAATTAGAAGAAGAAATGCACCTCATCAAAATGAAATTCCTCCCCTCGAACTACTTGACGAGGAAGATGATAAGAAAACTAAGAGGAAGATTGTAACGAAGCAGAAATGGTCATGTATCGATAGTTGTTGTTGGTTTGTAGGATACATTTGTACTGTATGGTGGATTTTATTATTTTTGTACAATGCTATGCCAGCTTCGTTCCCACAGTACGTAACAGAGGCGATTAATGGGCCAGTAGCTGATCCTCCTGGTGTAAAGCTAAGAAATGAAGGGCTAAAGGCTAAACATCCAGTAGTTTTTGTACCTGGGATTGTTACTTGTGGCCTTGAGCTATGGGAGGGACATCAGTGTGCTGAAGGATTGTTTCGGAAGCGGTTATGGGGTGGCACTTTTGGCGAAGTGTATAAAAGGTCAGAGACGAATCCAGAATTTGAATTTTATAAGTTCAATCTATAAAGTTGTTATAATCAATTTCATTAAAGATTATGAGTTCAGACTTGATATTTGTCGAAATTTTAATGCATAAACTTATGCTCCGCGTTAAAAGTATTGGGTTCAGATGAACCTGGTATGTTTTCATGGATTGATGCAGGGGAATAAACTTCATTGGCATCAATAGTATGAGATGAGATCTAGGATATGGGGTTTCTAGGGCCATCTCAAAATAAATAGACTTATGGTTACATATTTATAGATATTTGATAATTTTTTAAATATATGACAGGATATGAGTTATGGTCTAAAATTTGCCACTGAATAGCTAGTATGCTAACAATTGCAAAAAAGAAAGAAGTTTATTTTAATGTTCATCTGTTTGTGTGATGGTAACAGACCATTTTGTTGGGCGGAACACATGTCATTGGACAATGAATCTGGGTTGGATCCTCCGGGAATTCGGGTAAGGCCAGTTGCTGGACTTGTTGCAGCAGATTACTTTGCACCAGGATATTTTGTGTGGGCAGTTTTGATTGCTAATTTGGCGCGAATAGGATATGAGGAGAAAACAATGTATATGGCTGCATATGACTGGAGGCTTTCAATTCAGAATACTGAGGTATAAATTTCACTTGTTGGCCATTTGCTTGAGCTTTGCTGTTTTCTTAATCGACTTAAGAAGTTGTAATGATGATGATCGATTCATTTTATCAGGTGCGTGACCAGACACTAAGCCAGATAAAAAGCAATATAGAACTGATGGTTGCAACTAATGGAGGCAATAAGGCAGTAATTGTTCCACATTCTATGGGAGCTATTTACTTTTTGTATTTCATGAAGTGGGTAGAAGCACCAGCTCCAATGGGTGGTGGGGGTGGTCCTGATTGGTGTGCCAAACATATTAAAGCAGTGATGAATATTGGCGCGCCGTTTCTAGGTGTTCCAAAAGCATTAGCTGCACTTTTCTCAGCTGAAGCTCGAGATGTCGCCATTGCAAGGTAAAATTGGTTCATGTGGATGTTTCTCTTTGACAGCCAAATAAAGAAAGAGTACATATGCTACAGAGCTAAATCAAATTCTAAAATGCTCCTCTAGTCCCGAGCTTGGTAAATAAGGCCGTGAGAAATTCTTTTCATATCTGCTTCTTGAGCTAGATTTGAGTATGTGTTGGTACTTTGACGTGTGAGTAGTAATTGCAGTTAAACATGCGGTCTACATCCTTAATTCCTTTTTCCTCAACTTTCCAGTACGAATTGTTGATGTTCTACGAGATACTATTTGATAGCCTTTTATGTTTTAACACAAAATGTTATGTACAAAATGATTTTAAGTAGGCACTCATGGAAAATACAAGTCCTTGAGTGCTTCCGCGTGTAGTATGTTCCTTCTTCATTGGTAGTCTTCTTGATCATTAATAATTTACTTAAATTTCAGGAGTAAAGCATCAGTTGTTATGGACAAGGATTTATTTCGTATTCAAACACTACCACATTTAATGAAGATGCTTCGGACTTGGGATTCAACCATGTCTATGTTACCAAAAGGAGGAGAGACAATTTGGGGTGGTCTTGACTGGTCTCCGGAAGAAGGCTATTTTCCTCGCAAAAGAAAACTAAGGGACAAGACTAGTCAGACGTCAAGCCATCAGGACAATCAAACTATAGAATCTAAAGGAAAACATGTTAATTATGGAAGGATGATATCATTTGGAAAGGATGCAGCACAGAAACCTTCATCAGATATTACTAGGATTGACTTCAGAGTAATGTTAACCAGAAACCAAATGCTCCTTATTTTTCGTTCTCTACATATTTCTATGCTTTCTTCTATTCGTTTCAACTTTGATTCTATTGTGAGTTATTTGAAGATTATGGATGACAATTTTAAGGACACCTTACAAATTAGAACTTTTAAGGCTCACAAACATGAAAGATCATCAATACATTTGTTATATGTAAGCGAATTAGCACTTAGACAGGAACTTCTTCTTCTGGTTCATTTATGATATCTAATTTTTGTGCTTGAGAAAGACATTTGTGAAGCATATCTTTGGTAGACCTGTCATCTAAAACTACAACAATTCAACTGAAACAAATATAAGATGAACATTAACTCAGTAGTACCGCAGGATTTAACTGAATAGCACCTAAGATGACTAGATGAGTAAAATGTGATGTATCAATCTATGTCCTTCCATAGTTTGGATTTCTAAGCTTATTATACCAAGTTTTAATATTTTTGACATGTCAATTTATGCCTTAATTTCTTGTACTTATAAGCTTTGCGAAATTATCTCTTTCCCACTCACTTCTTGTTGTCTGGAAGTAGCTGTGTTTGTTTACCTGCAGGGTGCAGTGAAGGGAACTAATAAAGCAAATAACACGTGTGATGTGTGGACGGAGTACTATGACATGGGTGTTGCTGGTATAAAAGCTGTGGAAGAATACAAGGTTTATACAGCTGGAGATATCTTGGATTTACTCCACTTTGTTGCCCCAAAGATGATGGCTCGTGGAGGCGCTCATTTCTCATATGGGATAGCTGAAGATTTGGATGATCCAATGTATTCACACTACAAATACTGGTCAAATCCGTTGGAAACAAAGTGAGTACTTTCATTTGAACTCTGTCTCCATACTATTTTACTAGTTGTCTTTGTACAAAGGATGCCTCTTGTTGTAGTCTACGAGTAGAAAATGACCTCGGGTTCATTTTATTTTTACCTTGTTAACCCTACAGGTTACCAAATGCTCCTGACATGGAGCTTTATTCAATGTATGGAGTTGGCATTCCAACTGAAAGAGCATATGTTTACGGGCAAACACCAATAGCACAATGTCATATTCCATTCCAGATTGAAACTTCAGCTGATGAAGGGAATGAGTGTTGTTTGAAGAATGGTGTTTTCACTGTTGATGGCGATGAGACGGTGCCTATTTTAAGTGCAGGCTTCATGTGTGCAAAAGGATGGCGTGGAAAAACTCGATTTAATCCTTCAGGAATCAAAACTTATACAAGGGAGTATGATCATGCTCCTCCCGCGAACCTTCTTGAGGGTCGTGGTACACAGAGTGGAGCTCATGTTGATATTATGGGAAATTTTGCTTTGATTGAAGATATTATGAGAGTTGCAGCTGGTGCAACGGGCAAAGACTTGGGAGGTGATCAAGTTCACTCGGACATCTTCAAGTGGTCTGAGAAGATTGATTTACGTCTGTAGGGGAACACTGGGTGCACTGCTTTCTCTTATATGATGAGTTGACTCAACGGTTAGAATATCACTTCCATATTTACATCATGGTGATGGTGATCATTTTTACGTCTTTAAGTTTCATCATGTCAAGATGTCTGCTTCATGTCACAAAATGATACGCGTTCATCTGGAAGCCACACAAACCCTTCCTGTCAATTGTGAGATACTAAATCATGGACAACAACAACAACAACATACCCAGTATAATCCCATTCGTAGGAGATACTAAATTATGGAATCATGTCAAAATCATGGATTTTGTGGATCTACCACTGACGTTTGGAGAGCCTAGCAACACTTTCTTTTATCCAACTAAGTAGACGATTAAATGGATCCCAGATAGAATGCAGGATGCTTTGTGCATCTCGCAGTGTAATATGTCAAAGTTGGAGCTAGTTGCCCAAATCAGGAACAATTAGGAATAGAATTGATATTGTACCAACATAGTTTTCTCAAAGATTTTGTATTTCAAATGTGTTGTTATACAGACTTGTGGAATAGCTACTCAATGAATGAACAACTTTTGTTCCTTATTTGTGATAACATGAATTTCTTGGATTCTGTAGTTCTCAAACCTATTTTTAAGTCAGTGTTTGACAAATATAAAAAATAATTTAAAATAAGTAAAAAATGACTTAAAATAAGTTAGGATGTGTTTGACAACGTAAAAAATGACTTAAAATAAGTTTAAAATGACTTTAAAAAAAGTCAAAAACCAAAAATAGGTCTCCCCTACTTTTTATTTTTTGACTTAAAAGTCATTTCAATTTGACTTTTTTATTTTTGAATTAAAAGCTACTCCCTCTATCCATAATTACTTGTCTACTTTTAAATTGTCACACCTATTAAGAAAACAATTATTGACATAATGAGTTTACCATTTTACCCCTATTAGTTATGAAGTAGATGAATTAAAAACTTAAGATTTTTAATAAGTTCTACCATTTTCAAAGTAATTAATTGAGGGTATAATAGGTAAAAAAATGTCCTTTCTTGATTTGTCAAAATGGACAAGTAATTAGGGACAACTAAAAAAGGAAAAATAGACAAGTAATTAGGGACAGAGATAGTACTTTTTAAAGCCAATCCAAACGGGCTCTTATAATAGAGTGTTTTAAAATTTTTTGATCTTCGATTATTTACACGTGGAAACAATATCTTGTAAAAATGTATGATGAAATTGTGTACAATAGGTCTTTGTCGTCCGATCATTTTCGAACTCCGCACGTAAAGAGAGCTTAGTGTATCGAGCTGTTTTTTTTAATAGAGTTAACAAGTAAAAGGTGGAAGGGAAAATTGAAAAAAGAAATGACCTTTGGAAAAATGATTGGATAGAGAGGAGGTCTGACATATGGGTGTGGGAACACATCACTAAAAGGAATCATTGGATTCTCTGTCAAATAGGTATATAATATATTACATAATGTTTTGACTTTGTAAGTGTAATAGATTATTACAGATAATAATAATGTATAATAGCTAGATTAATAACTTGAAAGATAAAGCAAACAACTTTTTATAACAAAGTTAAATTTCATTCTATAAAACTTCGATTATTATACTGTCAATGAACGCAAGCTAGATTTTATTAGATATACATAAATGATACTAAATGTAACATGAAATCAATTTAATTATGCGCTTAGATCCACATCAACTTGACTTGTTCATTTAACACTATTATCTGTTGAATTTAGAAATAATAACAGTAATATAGTATTGAATGAGTTTTGAATATAAAAAGAAGGAATTGAGGGGTCATGTCAATTTTTATGTTTGGTTTATTTAATGAAAGATTATAAAAGGAATATTGTGTTATTTAAAATACATACTTTTAAAGGTCAAATTTTATGTTCTATATAAGTTGACAGTTTTTGTCATTTTTAGTTGGATCATATAAAATGTTTGTTTTACACTTATTACTACTCCTAATAACGTATTTTTACTTTATTTAAAATAACATATAAATTTCTGCATAGCTTACAAAAATGTTTGTCATCATGCAAGAAGAAAAATAAAACCCAAACAATGTAACAATAACAATTTTTTTTGGTTTCTCATTTGATTTGATGTCAGCTACTCTCTCATTTGAAGTCGAACTAACTTCGAATTCATGTCAGAAAATTCAAGTTGAAGGATAAAATGCTTGCTAATAAAATCAAGAATGAAGGAGTATTTTTTTTAGTTCGGCATACTTACTAATACTTATCTAACTCTAACCAACTACTAAACAATACCGAATTATATTTCTTTCTTTATATAAATATAAACATAGATATAAATATCCTTGCATATATGCTCAGCTCAATTTTGCTATTAGCTATCTTATTATTATTTTGATTTGTTTGAGCGGAAGGTCTTTAAAAATAATTTTCTATTTAGAAAAAATAGTTATAAAATGGACGTATATTCTACCGTAATTTGACTGTGTTTGTTATCCTTGTAAACTTGATACAGACAAAGGTGTTTAAACGGACATCATAATGGACTCTGTGTGAGAACCCATTTTGAGGAATTCGGGGCAATTTCAGTTTCTCGGTGGCGGAAGACGCGCAGAGACTTCACCCTTTCAATTCCGTTGACACATATACAGAGGTGTTGTTTCTGATAATCAATTTCACTTTCTCTTTGCTACGATCGCTACATTCTCTCTCTTTGTAAGTATCGCCTTTCTAATCTACTTGTTTATTGATGGATCATGTAGTTTGAATCGCACAAAAATATGGGTCTAGGGTTTTTTAATCGAGCTCAGGCAAAAGAAGTTGTTCTTTTTTGTTTTAAAGTTGGGATTTCAATTAATTACTTGTGATTCTGTGAAGCAGCTGTAAAAGCTGTGATTTTGGATTAGCTCCTACTGCGTTGATTGTCTTGTTTGGGAAGTTGGGTGCTTTGGAGAAGATTCTTTTTATGGAAAATGCAGTTATTTATTATTATACGTGCTTTTTGTGCCAAATCGTTTGTTTTGTTTCTGGCTTCTTGTTGTTTCAAGTTTCTAAAAATCAATAAATGAACCTAAATATAGCGGAATGGATATAGATGTTGCTGAACCAACTAGTTTAGGATGAGAGTTGTTGCTGTATATTAACTCACAATGGTGAATAGGTACCTGTAGACTCCATTCATCGCTTGGTATGATTATGTATAGTACAGAAAAAGAAGGGAAGAGAAGAAAAATATCAATTGCAGGTTGGACAGAAGACGTTGAGCTTAAGTTTCCAATGAAGGGAAAATAGATTCACGGCATGTCATTTCTTGGTTACTGTTAGTTGGTTTGTCAAGATTCTGGTAGTTGGGCTTCCCTTTTTTCGGGAGAGGTTGTTTCCGAAAGACCCTCAACTCAAAAGAAGAGTAATCAAAGCAAAATAACGACAACTAAATAGCAAGATAAACTAAGCAAATGAAGTAACAGGTAGTCGTAACAATGAAGAATAAGATACTACGCAGATATTAAAATAATACTACTGAATAAAGGGAAGATGAGAAGAGGAGACTAACCCCCTGCCTCTCCCACATAAAATTACCAAACACTCCGCTACCTTCTAATGTTCAATAATTGATCATTTAAAAGCTTAATAGCAGCTGAGGTTTTAGCTAGTTCACAATTGTTCCTTCACCAAGTCTTTGATCTTGGGCTTATTAATAAAAAAATTACTTGATTAAAGAAAAATACCACTCTGATCTTGAGCTTAAAGTAATTTTCCCTTTCTTTTCCCAGAACCCTGCCAGTAAAAAGATTTTTAAGAGCTCACTTCACCGGACTCAAATTTAAAAAAGTAGTTTCTCAAATGTTTAGCTCTTTGCTTCTACTGATAGACTGGGTTTTTCTGTCGTCTGGAACTAGGCTCTTGTTGGTCCTAGGTTATGTTTTATTTCCAATCATTTTATTATGCTGATTGTTTAGAACTTAATCCATCAAATGTCAAGAAAGTTATTTTTTGTTGCCGGTGCTAAGTCCTTTGATCTCATCGAATATGCTCCATTCCACAACATATGGTGCAACTGGGCAGAAAGAAGAAGAAACTTTGTAAGGCAGTTGACGATCAGCAGGCGAGTCCTAATATGTTATATGGGTATGCCTAAAGATGATTGCTGCATCAGAAGGATATGGGAACATATTCAGGAGAGGGAATCAGTTGGACCAACTCTATGAGTTTTCTGTAACTCGGTATTTTAATTTTCATGGAAGATTTGTGGCTATCTATGCAAAACAGAAGCAATGTTATCATCCTGGGTCGATATAACTTGAAAAATACAAAAAATTATAAAGAAAGCAAGATTACTAAAGGGAAGCAACCACAGTGCTATGAAGGGGCAGTGAGAACTTGAGATGTTCTGAAAGTGAAATGGGGCTGAAAGATAGGAACTAGTTGGAGCCTAAAATCACTGTTAGATAACAAAATTATTTAACAAAAGAGGGAGTCCCTTCAAAATTGCTTGTTGGGGAGATTTGAGGGTGTTCACTAAGATATCCCAATAGGCTCAGAACTAAGAAGATGGGTTCACAACATTTGGAAGGTTTGGGGGGGAGGGGGTGGTCCTCAGGTCCTCGAAATGAAAGGGTTTAGTTTTATCTTCGAACTAACATTGGATGCGGAATCTCGGTGAATCAAAAGAGTATGGAGATGGAAAAACATGGAACTTAGGCTGGACTGGTAGTCACTGTGAGAAGACAAGAGTTTGAGAGAAAACTCAGCTTCTCACATGGTATCAGAGCTTTCTTTAGTGAGAAAACAAGAATAATAAGAGAACAAAATTGCTGAAATTTTTTTTTCCAACAAAACCTCCACTGTTCTGCGATTCCGACACTCTCTAGGGATATTGTGCATATACCAGTACCACCATTACGATCGGAATCCTCACAGCTTGTGGTGTTTTTCAGCCACTTTTCTGGCAGTTTTTTTTTCCCAACAACTTTTTCTGGCAAGGGAGCAAGCAGTTCTCCTTTTTTCCAGATCTGTTCTTCAGTTTTTTTCCCCAGAATTTACTTTATTTTTGAACACTAATAGATCTGTTTTTCATGTCACTCGGATCCAATATGTTTAGCACTAAATCTGTGAGTTCCACCAACCCAAACCATGGCAATCACCACAGAATTTTTGATAGGTAGTGCAAACTATTTATCTTGGTCCTCCTCTGATCAATTATGGTGCAAGGGACAAGGTGTTCAGAATCACTTGGTTACACAGGCCAAGGATATTACTGAAAAAGATAGGGGAGAATGGGAGAAGATTGATGCTCAATTGTGTAGTTTGTTATGGAAATCTATTGATTCAAAGTTGATGTCATTGTTTCGACCATTCCAAACTTGCTTCTTAGTTTGGGAAAAGGCTCGTGGGCTATACACAAATGACATATCCCGCTTTTATAATGTGATTTCTCAGTTAACTAACCTTAAAAAGCAGGACTTGGATATGTCAACTTATCTTGGACAGGTTCAGGCGGTTATGGAGGAATTTAATGAGTTAATGCCTGCTGAGTTCTCTCTCAAACTCTTGTCTTCTCACCGTCACAAATGTCGGGATTCATCTCAGACAACGATATACCAAAATTGTGTTGGATTAGCTATTTAGGTTGTTGGGTATGCTTCTACCCTATGGAATCAGGATACTTTTAGAAAATTGGTGAAATTGCGTGGTTGATTGAAAATGGAGGAAGAAACTATTTTGAAGAGGCTACCTAAAATAGGCTTGAATTCTTGTCAAAAGCCTCTTAATTGTATTCCGGGGACCATCTCAGTGGATTCTGGAGAGTTCGAGTACAATATATCCATTTGGGTTGGAAAGCACTACAATTTGTCAGTCACAAAGCCTCACTGTCCTGGAAAGGATATTGTCACTGGAATTTTTGGTGAACAAATGGACCTCTGAGGGGTTTTTGAGGAGACGAAGTTTTTTGAATTTCAGATCTGATGGTGAGGTAACTAGGATCACGCGTAACGAGTTAGGGTCAACAATGGGGTAATAATTTTGGCTTGGGCAAGCAACAATGTCTAAAGTCTTTTAAGTAGCCCAATCCTTTGTGCCTCTCTAACATATAAAAGAACCTACTATTCCAATACCTGAACCAACGCTCAAATAGCAAAACAATTGCTGAAACCCTCTATTTGTCATAAGAGAAATTAATGGTCTGCATCTATTAACATTCAATTCTCACCTTGCATTGTAGAGGACACTGCCTTCTATTTTACTTTGTATCTTGTTAATCACAGTCCAATAAAGTGCCTTAATGCCTAGTTATTGTTCAAAAGATGCATTATGTTTCGTGTTATATAATTCTTGTTCCTGGTTTCTGTATACCAGCTAGTGGAGGATCCAGGTCTACTCTCTTAGTTGTTGCCTTGGTGTGTACTGTGCAGTTTGGTACTTTGTCATGCTTGCAAAAAAAAAAGATGCTTCATTCAAATTTCAATCTTTAGCAGTTACGGTTATTTTCTTATTGGAGTATTGTCTTCTGCAGTGTATAGACTGTACCTGAGCTGAACTGCATCTCGCCTATAAATTAATATATTTCTTAGGAAGATGCAGCAACCCGTGCAGCCAAGGCCTTCTGCCAATGGATATGGCCGTCGTAAAGTTGATAGAGAAATGGGTACTAAGTTGGAGAATAAAGTGCAATCTGGAAAAACTACTTCTCGTCAATTTACAGGTGTAGGTGAGAGCCACTGACTTACGATTGTCTGATTTCTTCTGTAGTTCTAATTCCAAGTGTTCCAGGTAAAGGGGGAACATATCAAAGCCTGTCACATGATCGACTTGTTTATTTCACTACCTGTCTTGTTGGACATCAAGTGGAAGTACAAGTGATGGACGGATCAGTGTTTTCAGGGATACTTCATGCGACAAACGCTGAAAAAGATTTTGGTATGTTAGAAAAGTTAACTTAGACTGCAGGTCTTTGGGTATTAATTGAAGACTCTGACCATTGTTTTGGCATATGTTCAACTTTTTTTTTTTTGAGTCGAAGGTAACCAATTGTATTAAATCATATAGCACATGAAAAAAAATGCTAAGTTAAGAAATTTACAAAGTATACTTACAACCAAAACAGGAGCCCCTATTCAAAATATACTTCAACTATTTTATATTTAACATTTGCGAATACCCTTCACTTGACACAGGTATTATTCTGAAAATGGCGCAGTTGATAAAAGATAGTTCTGAGGGGATGAAGAGTACTTCTGAAACTTTTAGCAAGCCTCCATTAAAGACTTTGATAATACCGGGTAAAGAGTTTGTACAAGTTACAGCAAAGGTTTGTGTGCAACTACTATAATTCTTTCCAGCAATTATTTATGCATTGTCTGATTTCAACAATGATAATACTTTAAAATTTAAATAGTCAACCAAGCAAATCAGATCACAGTATATGATGGTGATATTCTTTCATGGAAGACCTTTATATATAATTTCAAATCAATTTTTGACTCTGATCGTTGTGATTATCAATTAATTTTAGTTATAATAATGATGCTCTATTGCTTTGGAGTAGGGTGTGCCTACAACTTTAGATGGTTTCAGAACAGAATTCATGCTGGAACAGCAGCAGGAACTTTTGACAGATTCATGTATTTCACAATCTCGGCATATTGAGGTAGAGCGGCAGTTGGAACGCTGGGTGCCTGATGATGATGCTCCTGAATGTCCTGAACTGGACAATATATTTGATGGCCATTGGAATAGGTTGCTAGCTCACATCATTTCCTTTGATTGTTTATGTTTTAGATATTTGTAGTATGTATTGCACTGATCCTTCAAATCCTTGACGTACCACTGTCGATCTGACACGATTTGTGTGTGGGTGATTGATCCGCTCTAGATTTGATCAACCTAACTCGGGTGCTTTGAATATATTTATGGCCAAGAAGTATAGGTTGATTGGCTATTTGGTTTGGTTTTCTATTTGTGCCATATAAATATATTCACATAAAGTACTAGAACACTTTGGTATCAAATGAGATAATTTATGTATAAAAAGTGTGGAGATGGAAGAATTTTCTGAATTTATAGAGGACATGGAATTGCAAGACTTACCTCTTGTAGGTGGCAGATTCACATGGAGGAAAGTGGATGGATATGATATTGCAGCAAGATTAGAAATCTGATATCTGAGGAATGGGAAGTAGCCTTTAGAAAGATCAAACAATTAATCTTACCTTAGAGTAACTTCCGACCACAATCCACTACTGCTGGAATGTGGTAATTGGGAGAGATCAATCTCTAATTTTAAGTTTGAGAATTGGTGGCTGCAAACTCAGGACTTTAAAGAAAGAGTTAAAGAATGGTGGAACTCTGCAACTTATGTGGGAAAACCGGATTATATTTTAGCTTGCAAGTTGAGGTTACAGAAAGTCAAGTTGAAAGAATGGAATAAAACAGTACATGGCAACCTAGGTATACAAAAACAGAGCATCCTTAACCAGCTAGCTGAGCTGGACCTGATACAAGATCAGAGAATCCTATCAGATGATGAGTCCTATTTAAGAGCAGTATTGACAGTGGAGTTTGAAGAAAATGCCAAGAGAGAGGAAGTGGCTTGGAGGCAAAGATCTAGGGCACTGTGGCTCAAACAAGGGGACATGAATACAAAGTTCTTCCATAGAACTGCTAATTGTCACAAGAGGTATAACAACATTGATAAACTGATCATAAATGGTTCCAATGTGACTGAACCAGCTGAGATCAGAGATGAAGTTACTACCTTCTACCAAA